>PNEQ01112415.1:0-14462 GCA_003012365.1 Medauroidea extradentata
CCGCCGTTTTGCTTGATCGCCTTCCTTGTCCTCCACGCCATTTGCAATAAAGCACTGTTCCAAGCGCTCTGCATAGGAATCCCACAAATCGTCGCCGGGAATAAACTTATCCACCTTAAATCCCGCCATGTGTGTGCTAATACTTTACCAGAATCACTTCACTATAAAAACATGTTGAATCCCATCCTCGTCGCCAATTTGTTACGTTTTATTGCACATTTACAATGTTTACATTATCACCGGACTAGCCTGTGGTGCTATCCGTTTTCCAACTGCCTTTTCTCCAGTGCAGCCAACATCACCGACACCAATATCCCACAGGAAATGTTTATGCATGTTAACTTATCAAAGTCAGGCCAGAGGCATTTCTGTCACAGCCCTCAAATTCTGCACAGATGGAGGTGTAACAGTGTTGATATGAGGAATGTGATAACCAAAGAATGGCAAAAGTGGTTGGTCTCTCTAAAATGTTTTTTTTTTTTTTTTTTTCAGGAGAACTAGCAGAGCAAAAATTTGAAAGCCAAATGAAAGTGTTGAAAAGAATGTCAGTTATATGAAAAACAACCTGTGGTTGTAAAATATCTGCATTTGTCATAACATGTAAATGTCACTCAGACTTGCTGAAAACAGGCAATAAGCCATGAATGCTTTCATGTAAATACCCAGAGAACTGAGCCAACTAAAAACTTGCTTATGATATAGGCTCCCACAAAGCTAAAAGGGTGAAATAGTAAAGTGATGAAAATGTGAAATTTTGTACCAGTGTAACCCCAGCCGAGTAAGTACCCAAAGCTAAAGAGGTAAACCTAGCTACGCAGTTAGTCACCTAGCACACAGACCAAAGATAATCTAGTGATTCTTTTAGCTATGCATTTACGCTAAAGAGGTTTAAGAGTCCAGTAGCATATGTACCCTGTAAATAAACCCCCTGTAGATAGCTTTGCAACCCCCTTAAGTTAGAGTTTAGGTATCTTGGAGTTTTCTTAGCCTTGCCATGGACTATGATTTTATTTATTTATTTCAAGTTTGTTACAACCATCTCGGCCTACAGCCCATGTACCACAGTTCCGTTCCCGAGGGCATAGGAGTCATGTTAGACAACTTTCAGAGCCCTATTTTCATTTTGTTGCATATAAGTTGGTTTTACCGATTCTGTCTCTCTCGCCGCCTTTCGCCATTTACCTTGAGCCATGGGTTGGGAGTATGGGGGAGCCATCTAGAGCCCAGCAGAGCACCAGGGAAGGCAGCCCTGTTTGTCAGCTTACGGAAGAGGGGGGTTTGACGCGCCGGGGGCGAATGGCCTCTATTGAGCCTCCTCAGGGTCCTCCCGACCACCCTTCCCCCCTCCCATTATGACGTCACAAGCCCTGCCGGCCAGCCGCCTGTAAGCAGGCAACCCGCCATGCATCGCAGTGCGTGGAAGGCATACCCACCCCTCTGAGCATCGTGCGGCCCTGGAGCGAGCGTACCAGCTTGCGCCTCCCGGTCCCGGATTGCGCAGATAAGCTATCGCCACCACTCCTTCCCTCCCCCGCTCCACGGGCTAGCAGGGTATATAAGGCGTGCAGAGAGCAAATAAATAAAGTTCTCACCCCCCTGCACCACTCCTACTTCACAACTCTATTAATAACCTGGACCTTCCTACTTTTCCAGTGCCATTTTTATTTTTAATGCATGTAACTGCTGATGGTTATACTCCTATTCTGTCGAGAGGGTTTTTACGGTACTATGCCGGTTTTTCCCTCTCTCTTCTTAGATTATGGCTTAGCTATAGGTATACCTAGGGAGGTAGATATAGCCCAAATTGCGGCCATGTCTGCCCAATCCCTCTCTGCCGCGATGCATGCCTCCTCTGCATGAAACTTCCCCCTTGTAGGCGTATGGGGCTCAGCTCTGAGACGCACTTAGTCCCGCTCCTTCCCCGGGCCTCACACATAACTTAGTAGTTAGGGTAGGTTAGTTAAAAATTAAATTGGGCGGCAGTTCCGACAGTTCCGTGATAGCTATTGCAGCGACTCGCAGCCTTCCAGCGGCCGCCGTCACCCGCACACGCAGTACAGAGCGAGGTCCGAGCTCTCGCCTGTCTACCGCGCAATCGTGTAGGGCAGCCCTCACCCTTTTCGCCGAGAGTCTCGTTTAGAGTTAGGTGGCAGGGGCCAACTGTCAACAGGGGAAGCTACCTTGGGTACAGGCTGGGGCTGTGCATTATTTATAATAAACACAGCTCCACCATAACTCTGTTTGTCTGCTTTGCTCTTTTCCCTCCTGATTTATTTTCCAAATCCCACCTTTCACCTTTCCAGACTCCAACCCGCGACCTCTCGCTACGAGGCCAAAGTATAATCATAGCTAACTCTCTTGCGGCCCTTCCGGCCTTCCCAGCAACGTCGGGGTTTTTCGTCATTGGTTAGCTCGCCGGCGCCTCCAAGCGGCGTCGACCGATCGCAGCGACGGAGGGCGACAATACGCCCCACGAGTCATCCCGCAGCTCACCGACTGGGATAGTCGACGCCTAACAAGCGGCGCCGTCAATCGCAGGAGGCAGAGGGCACCGATACGCCTCCCCGACGACCCGCATCACCAATAGGAGGCGCCAGGGCGCAGTAGCATTGGCCCCCTGGAAGCCGCGCTCATAGTTTCCCCCGTTAATCTAGCGAAACAACCCCCCCCCCCTAGCGCTTCACAGTTTTTTTTTCTCTAATTAGAATCGGGCTTCGAGGCGGGAAAGTCTCCCTCTCGTTAATCCATTCAAGACAGTACTGCCCCACCCCCTCGCCCAGAGGCACATTCTTGAAATCAGACAACCTCAACAACCGCAGCACCCGAGACCCTTCCCAGCAAGAGCCCTGTTTACGGAGCCACAAGCACCCTGCTTCCAGTGGCCAAACTAAGACGCCTAAAGGTAACTTAACCTTATTACCTCCAACGAGCGTGAACTCTTACTTCAACAACTGTTCATAGATATATAAAAGTCCATGTGGATGATATTGTTACACAATATGGACAGATGGCCATTATCTTGAAGTTCTCTCTTGTACGGAAAGTTATTTTTATTGTTTAAAGTAAAGAAAACATTTGCATATTATTTCTGGTATAGCATAGTTATGGCATGCAATTTATTTTGTAAATAGAATTTTGCTATAAGTAATTGCATTTATTTTTCTATTTTGTGTCATGGATCCAGACGTTGTGAATCTTCATTTTAAATTGTTTGTTACTTTGTTTAATTGCCTACAACACATCTTAATTGCAGATTTCTATTTTTTAGCATTTAAAATGTTTTTCCTATCTCGCTGTTGGAGGAATGTGTTAAAAGTAAAACTTGTTCAGAAACAACAAACGTACAAACATTGCCCCTTGTCAAGTAATGATATTCATATAAGTTAACTTCAGCCTTAACAAATAACAATAATTTTTACATACCAAAGGAAAAATTTCCAGTAAAAATGTAGTAGTCTCGGGCCTTTTCATGTTTACAGGCTTAATAAACACACTAGGCAGGCTAATTTTACAAACAATGCTAGTGTACCAAAGTCGAACCAGCATCTTTTTTTCTTATAGTACACCGGTCTTCGTTGAATTTGTTTCTCCAGCAAAGTTAACAAATAAAATAGTTTTTTTTATTTTAGCCAGTAAAACTGCTAAAATAGCACCATTAAATTCAAATTTTTCTGGGGGAGTTAGTACAACTTGCAGTTTCATTAGACACCCAGCACATCACAAAAATAATAAGGAAACACATAAATAAATATAACTATGACAGTATCTACTATTGTGCACATCTTTATACATACTTAAGGATGTTTCTATTAACAGATTATTTTATTAATGTAAAACTAAGCTTCTTTAACTCACATTTGGTTGTTGTTTTCCCATGTCTTTTTCTCTACTACTTTCCAAAAAAATTTCAAAATAATATTTTTATATATGTGATATATTTGCAAATTGTCCCAAAAATTTATAACTATTTCAGCTATCTAAATGCCACTGTTTTTCTTTCACGGCCTTATTACAGAAATCTAGCTGTGTGGTAAAATTTTGAAACAGATACCGTATATACTTTAGTCGCACAACTGCAAACATTTTACTTGACAGTTTGTTGTTACTAGGTACATCATCGACATGACACTTGTGGGGATTTGCACTAACTTTAACAATATATTTTTGTTATAAACTATTTGGCCTAAGGAGGATAAATTTGTTGAGTTTCGTAACATGGTGGTATTAGTAAGTACAAAAAGTGTCATTAAAATCTGAGATGGCGTGTGTCATTTTGAAACTTTACTGGTCGATTTGATATGGAATGACACAAACATTTACTTACTACAAAAATATGTGGTTCAAGGAACCTCACAACCGGGCAAAGAAACGCCACTTTCAACATTTGTGATATATATACACACACACACACACACACACACACACACGTGATGTGGTGCTACTTGTGTGTCACTACCACATATATTCTCGTGCTCCGGCTAGCAGTAGGACACGCTCTTCATTACCTCAGGGTTCTTCAGTGGAGTCTTGAAACGATCAGACACCTCAATAAAGCACTCAGCAGGGATGTTGGCAAAATTATCTCTATTTCCTTTCTTTCCTTTTATTATTATTACAACGAAGGAAAAAAACACGACTTCACGACGACTTCGTTTAAACTGAAGTTATAGTATATTCAGACAAAAAGATTTGGACTCAAAAAACAAGTAAACACTGGCGCACTAGACAACAAGAAAATTTCCCGGGCCTGCTTGATTATATGCATGAGAGAGAGAGAAAAGAGAGAGAGAAGAGGAGAAAGAGAAGAGAAGAGAAAGAGGAGAGAGAAGAGAGAGAGGAGGAGAAAGAGAAGAGAGAGAAGAGAGAGAGGAGGAGAAAGAGGAGAGAAGAGAGAGAGAAGAGAGAAAGGAGAAAGAGAGAAGAGAGGAGAAAGAGAGAGGAGAGTGTGTGTGTGTATGATCACAATACTGCAGAACTGTGTGAGTTTAATTATTTTATAACCTTGTGAAAGTGTAGTTACCATCTTTGTAAACATACAACCATGGTTAGCACAATGGTTTTCCCTTTTGGTAACTATTAATGGTTTATCTTATACAGGGTAATTTTTGTATATGTGTCTGCCCAGCCCAACAACACATTGGTAGGTGAAAATGTAAATAGACGAGACAACTTCAGTCAGCTATTTAGTAAACTGATGAATATAACCAACTATAAATAGCAACATAAATAAAATTGTGTAAAACTGAAAACATTTAAAATAAATTAAGTATGTGTACCATATTTGGCAGCATATAAGACTACTATTTTTTTAATATATTTTTGGCCTTCAAAAATTGCTATTCGTCTTGTATGAAGGTGCAAAAAATTTGGTAACCTAAAAATCGTTCGAAAACTAAGCTGTAACCTGTGTAGTAGTATGACGTTTCAAGGAATTGCATTTTTCGTCACAAATGAAAACGGGTGCCCCGTTTTTTTTTAAATAAAATGCAGACAACAGTGCACAGAAATACAACGACCTTGCAAGCAGCTGTTGTAGCCCGGCGTTGACATGTAGTGCGCGGCGTGCCTCAGTCCGGCATTGCCAAGTCGCGCACAGCTACCGGCAACTGAGGATATCGCCGGCCGCCGCCATGCATTTCCTTGGCTCTAGGGTGCCCGGAGGACAGTAGTAGCAAATGTTATTCGTTTATGTGTCTACTATAATGTTTATATGATGGTAATAAATGCATTGAAAATATTTAAACTAAATTGTTAATGTTTCTGGCAAAGGAAAAAAATATTTTTCTGTCAGAAGTTCCAAAATTAGTAATTTACTTATTTTCCCAAGATTTTGTACCTTCAAAACCAGGACTTGTCTTATATGCGAGGTCGTCCTATATACCAACAAATACGGTACCATTGTGTACTTTGAAAATCTAACCCAATGTGTGTTACTGAAAATGCATGGGTGGCCTGTGTTATTTACAAATTTTAAAAATGTATAAAATGTCAGCTGCTGGTTTAAGACAGTCCAGTACACAGTGGGTCCATACATGGTGAATCATAAGAAGACCCTATTAAGTACCAGGGTAGGAAATAGCTCCCGAAACCAGAACTGATGTACATAAATATTCCAATTAAAAATATTATTGCTGTGTTTTTATTGAGACAGGCTTTTGAAGATATAGTAACATGTTAAATAAAAAATAAGTGTTGTGACTACACAATAAAAGCCTTACAAAATACAATGAAATCTCAGTACACTTCAGTTTAAAGTACTTTTCATTATGGTAGATTTCATGAAACACTGACAGAGAATTTTCCATTTAATAACTATTCAGTATAAAGTATTTTCAGTACTAAGCTTAATACTTTCAGTTCCCTTCATGTACTTTGTAATGAGATTCACTGTAACTGCGTAGGGTGGCAAGTATGAAAGGATAAGAGGTTAAAGTGCTGGAGAGGCATATACATGCTCACCTTACATGCAACAAAATTAATTCATTCCGTATACTTTCAAACCAATCCTACCACTATAAAGCTGAATTGTAAACAAAGAAAGAAAAGGTGGGAAATGGCCTCTAGGCTATTAATTACTAAAACATGTAGACAGAGATGCACAAGTACTTACAGAAACAGTACTTGCAGGTTGGAGAACACAGATGGACATCACATTTTTGCGCAGCTGCGTAGTCACGACGTTTCAGTGGCCAGGCCAACTTCCTCGGGCGGTGAGGGATTGCACACTACAGTATGGCGAATGGTAAGCGAGGGTTGGTAATTAGTACACCTAGCAGCCGAGGGACGAACTAGGGCATGGCTGAAAATTTGAAAGTTATCGGATGTTGAGACCTGGTGGCTGCCTGGATTTTTGTGATATTCTGATGGGCTAGTTCCCTGCGTGTGTACCTACTAGAAGATTTTTTCTAGTGTTTTTGTGCATTTCAACTACAGTCCATACCGTATAAGAATTCTATTTTTTGACAGATCGTTAGACAGTAGAACTATGTAAATAAACACACTGTGTATCCTTCCGCCGCCAGGTGCTTTCCAGCCAACAATCAAAACATATCAACAGTTAAAGTATTACATAACAATAAAATCCAAAATGTATTGTGATTTTCTTTTCATTATTTTTAGATCTCAGACAAGTAGGTAATTTGTTTCCAATACTGGCTGCACAATCTTACTAGGGTTAAGTCGCAACGTTAATAAAATTTTTTTCTCATATTACAATAATGAATAGCTACTCTACAGATGTTAAGATAATATAATCATTCACGATTTACGATTATTTATCGTATATTTTCCAAGGTATGCTCAAAATTGCTCTAACATTTAACGTCATTACCAAAAATAAACAAACATGTATGGGTAACTTATATTGTAAATGTTACTTCTGGTTGTTTTATTTCTAGTTGACACCTAAAAAGTTCAAATACATAATAATAGCTTATTTGGTTACAACAAACTGAAGTTGCAAGAATATGACAGTGCAAGCAAAGAAATAAAAAAAAAACAGTAATACACACAGGTATTATTACAATTAGGCCTATTTTTCTTGTTCGTTGCCTTCAATTTGGTTCTGCACTATCAGATCATAAAGCAATATATTTTAAGTTTAAGTGGTAGACTACCCAAAAAGCTTACCTTTTGTTAAAAAAACTTGTAAACATATTTCTTGTACACTACATAGCAATAATTTGCACTTTCACAACCTAAATGAAAATAATATATCAATATAAAGCATAAGTACATACGTAATAATAAACTAACATAGGTAGGCCTAGTTGCCCAGACCAACTTTAATGCCCGGAAAATACACAGGCCTAATCTTTCTTTTATTTTGGCAATATGTAGGTGTACATTTTTGCAGCTGACAGGCACATTTTACGTGGTACAACTTACTTGCTAAAAAAACATTAAACATGGACTTTTTCACACAAAAAGAATTTATTGAGTCGGCACCTTCAAAAAGCATGTTTATAAACAGGTCTACAACAAGAACCATGGTCACTCACAAATTCTGTTAAAACAAATGGTAGGTAACTGTAAATTTTATTTTTTTATTACTTTCTGTCTGCTTCTTACTCAGCAACTGTTTTTTGTAGACATGCCAAGCCAAGCTGCTGGGCAATCGTTATCAAGGCTGAATGTTTTTCCAGTTCCAGTCTTCCAAAACACATCTTAATATCCCGTTGTCTTTGGCAATTACCGGCCAGGTTTTTAAATATCCATGTTGCAATGTGTTAAATATACACACAGAAGACAAAAGTAACACCTTATAAGAATCGAACAGCTATGAAACGCCTTGGTTCACGCTCGCAACACATGGCAGTTCTTTGTTATGGTTGCCAGTAAAGGATTACTGATAATGGCGTGGTTGTTTGTAAAATAGTTATAGAAATGACCCAAATTGAATAGAATGAAATAGTGAACTGACTAACGCTGGATACAGAATCGTGTTATGATTCCTCCAAAATGCTTACTCATTTTTCACATATAATACACACTATTTTCAACGTCAGCGATGGAAGCTAACCAATTTGTAGTTCAGGGCTGCCACTACTGTTTCATCAGGCCTTACGATCCCGTCCAGTTGTTTTAAATGAGAATGTTATTCTGGAACGTGTTACAAATATTGGTAGCAACTGCTGTCAAAATACAGAATTCTTATACGGATGGACTATACAGCAGGAGCTCGTTAATTATAAAACCTTGTTAAAAAAAGTTCTCCTTAATACAAAGTGATTTTCTTTACTTTTGGAATTAGATAAGAAATTAAATTTTAACTTTAATGCTCAATAAAGTTCCGTTGGTCATAAAACAATGTAACGTCAAGTTCAGTAGTTAAAAGTCGTAGTGTACATTGTTTTTTAGGACTAAACATCCTGAAAATATATTTACAAATCTTTGACTTTTTGTAAATATCTGTGAATACAAACCTCATGAAAATTAGGATCTTCAAGTGTGTACTGATGAGGTTCGATTGCATTTACAACCCACAGTTAAAGTAACACTTATCTTCTTAAAAAAAAACTAAGTTACTTATGTTTGTAATTTTATAGTGCTTCAAGTATTATCTTAAATAAAAATAGTCACATTAAATTTGTAGACAACTTAATAAGAATCCCCTCCCCTCTCTTATATTATTTATTTACGGATGTAGTGAAGATCTGCATTATCATAATTTGAAGGGTGATAGGCGGGAGAACACGGATTAGGTGGGGACTTATGACAAAATACGTGTCCCACATATCTGTAAAAGAATCCAGCTTTTTATTAATTAGTCGTGAAAAAAGGCTTTACCAACTGAAGTAATGAGATGCTTTATTGGTTGTACAATTTCAAATTGTAAAATTAATTTCACTTCCATTTGTGAACTATGAATTCAGTAGATGCTAACTTTTATTCTCACCAAGGTAGGGTTCTGAAGCTTAAGAAAAAAACCAGAAAAATTGGATTTTTTTCATCAAGGTGAAAAATTATACAAATAAAAAATCAACAAAATTAATATTACAAACCTGGATATTAAATGTATTTACATTCGGGCCTATCTGCTGATACACACAATACCCTACCAGTACTACGAAAATTAAGTAATCAGTAAATGTAACACAAAGTTTCAAAAAGAACAATAATAAAGTTGGCATAGTATAATTAGAGACTGGAAAATTAGCGGGTTCACAACATGTAGGCTAGCTTCCAAGAACATCTGCATATTCAAGCAGACATTATCTGCTCACTGGCTGCTGCTGCTCGATGACACAATGATGTGGGCCTGCATTTGGTTGCTTCTGTACTATTGGCTAAGCGACTTCCAGGAAGTGTCAAATGAGTCGTGGACCAATTGTGATAGTGGCACGAACTTACACTTGCTGGAATTATAGCTTGGGCCCAAAAGAAAACACGAATTGTTCAGGTCTCTAAGTACATGTAATAAACAATATGCACATGAATTAACCAGAAATTGTTGTCAAACACATACACACAACTTACAATTTCTGCCAAGAAAACAGTTTAGACTATAACAAAAAACATTTGGTAGTTCAAATTCACAAGTAACACACTATTATTATTAATATTTATCTTGCTGCTTGTATCAACTGGTTAAGTGGTGTACTTTGCTGTGTTATGTTTATCAACTTTACGATTTGCAGTATTTTTTTCAGACACATAACTGCCATGTGAAATTTGACACTGATTGCTGTTTGTCAGATGTTCAGTTTAAGACTTATGATGGTGTGTGTGTTCCTTGATTACTAGTAAACAAGTTACTTAAATTACAGTAATGTGATGCTTCTGTAGATTCCCTTATCTTAAAACTGTAAAGCTACCATGTTTACCTTCTTTCAACATTCGTGTGCCTTGCTAGTAAGTAAATGTTCAAAATGAATCAGCTTTTCGCCTCAATTTAATTACCTTACATAAGTTACTATGTATTATTTAGCCACCACAGGTTTAGTATAATTTTACAACAATTTTAAAGAAATCTTTTGAATTTTTCCAAAAAATTAAAAAAATAAATAAAAATTTCATGGTTTTTTCCTTTCACCAATTTTTCTGGACATTTTAGAACCCTACACCAAGGCAAAGCTTTATTAAATTATGCAGCTTCTAATTGAATAAATATTTTAATGCAGTATTGGAATTACATCAAATACCTGCTCAAAAAATAATATCAAAATGCTGACAAGGTAAATAATTTAATTGTATCTTGTACATGTCTAATATTACTACATAGTATATGCATATCCAATACACAGTATGCAATACTGACAAATGTACACATAACATATAAAAAATTATATTTCACATATAAATCATATAAAGAACATGCTATTTGCAGATATATCAATGACATACCTGCAATAAGTATTTCCTAACATCTCACAGTGATTTCACTGTAGCAGACAACACTATATGCCACTTACTATACTTGTTTATCTGTAGTTGGTCACCTCATCTTTGTTCTTCCTCAGTTACATTTACAATTTACAATCTAGCAGAGGATGACATCAAAGCTAGCTTCTCATGACACGTGGCTTGTGGCTTCAAATGTGTTCATTATTAGAGTTGATCAAAGGCTCCGGCATCATATTTGAGCAGAACAAAGAACTACCTGCCAAACAGCTTGGACCCGGTAGTAGCGCCCGAAGATTACGATGACCAATGAATCATAAAATAGGTGCTAATTTACAAATGATCTAGTTTTCTAACAACACTAAATTTTATTCAAAAGTTAATGCAATGGGACTGCTTACCCAGATAAGAACAATGATCACAAATTGAGTATGAGTGATAGTCTCAAGGAAGAATTCTTTTTTGCTCTTATTACCACAAAGTAGCAGCACTGCTGCTTTAAACTACATATAAGTAAACATTTGAAATGAACAGAATGGAGAATGGAAAATCATTCTCAACTATAGGGTGAAAAAATTACATTGCCTTGAACACAGACAGACATTTTGAGAACACTAGTTCTGACTGTTAGCACAAACCGTACCTTTGTCATTTGAATGAACCATACACAAACTTGATAAAAACATTTGAAATTTTGTTTTCTCTATATGACTAAGGCAAAAAACATTCTGTAATTATTACATAATCCTGAGATGTCACTGGCTGAAACTTTGGATTACAAAGACAGTTCACACATGTTTCTTACCTACAGGTAATGGACACTTTACTTTTGCTAACATAACATGTCCATAAGAACAAGGACTTAACTTACCACAGCTTACGTTAAGTAAGGCTACACAAAGAAAACAAAGAGCATAATAACGTACAAATAATAACTATGTGATTACCTCTCTTTCTTAATACGAAACAAAAAATATACACTGTTGCGACCAGCATACTACAAGTGACAATGCACAGGAAGGTCCACCTCAAACAAATAAGGTGTATATAGTTTACCATACTAGTACTTCCAAAGAAAACATGTTCAACAAACAAATCTATTCGCAAGTAAAAGTCTTAAGAAAATGACCATACGAAAAACACAAGTAAAAAATCACTGCACACACAACATATTAATATAAAGGTTATTAAAAAAAATACAGGAAAAGAAAATATAAAACATCAAACTTAAAATACAAATAAAAAAAGTTCTGAACATTAGTTACACAATTTCAGACTACTAGTCCTTAAATAAATTAAAACTTACTACAAAATAATTTTTTTAAGCTACTACTTACAACTGTATTGTATGATGAATACAAAACATCCACCACACCTACAGCTTACAAAATAAAATTTCAGACTTTAATATTTACACACAAATAAGATATGCACTGATACAAACACAAATTGTTCCTTGCTTTAACTGAAAACCAAGAAACTGTCGTCAAGTGTACCAAGAAAATAAGAGCAAACAAAATTTCACTCCACACAAAGTTCAAAGTTTCTGATTTCTTCAAATTGAGTGTTGATTTCAGTCAACAATTTTTCCACATTTGAGACCTAAAATAAATAAATAAAAAAAAAATATATATCAGATAAAAATTATTGAATTTGTCTCTAGACAGTTAAAGACTTCTATTCATTATTTGCTTAACATAACATTTCAGTGAAAATAAAGTTTGTTACATTCATGGGTCCATATTTATGCTGTTCATTTTAATATTATTTATTTATTTTTAATGGAAGCAGATACAGTATCATAAAACTGAAACAGACTTGTTAGAAAAAGATATAATGTTGTAATCTATTTTTTTTTTCTAAACAAAAAAAATTAGTTTGGTTGGTTATCGACATACGGAAATTTCATTTAAGTCGTTAGCCACAATTATCTAACTATTTGCTTTGAAAAAATTAGGCTACCTACATAATAATAACCATTTTGAACAAACTTACGTTGCCAATTTTACAATATCGGCTAACGTTTCGAATTAAAAAAAAAAAAAAATGAATACCAAAAACAGCATAAATAGGCACTTTGTGGCCTTAAAAATGCAGTTTGGGCTATTGCTCTAAAATCACGCGACTGAAAGCCTTCATTCACAACAATGAAACTCAACTGTACAATGATGTAAAAATTACCTAAAGAACACAAGAAGAAACTAATTAACAAACACCCAGTAAACAGGACAACAAACAAATTTTACAATATAAACTAATTGTGTTGTGAAATGTTCAGCCACTTCCCCATCTTGTTTAAATATTTATAAAGTGTTTTTATTTTCTTATTTAAATTTATATGTAAATCTTTCTTAACAGGCTATATGCCATTTTCAGGGTGAGTTTGTCAGGTGTCCGGTGTGATGCAACAGAATTCAATAACCTAGTAATTGGGGACATGCTAATTTAAATTCACCTTTTCAAAATTCAATATAAATATAGTCAAGGAATTTTAAAGTAGTCATTTGATTATTTTCCTGGCTTGTTTGGTTTCAAATTGACCACAGTAAAATTTTAATTATTTTTGTTGATATAACTATTTCTTGTATTATGACCAATTTTTGAGTTATGGCAATTTTAGCATATTATTAAACTTTCCCTGGTGAAGTGAGTAACTTCAGGTGTTGCAAGCTTCTCCAGGCTGTAGGATTTCTGGCGCCAACGTTGTGGTTGATCGCTTGCTTCATGGAATTCTCTCCATGACGTAGGTTATTGACGCACGTAGGTCAGCCATCACAGGGGGTTGCTTAGAATATTGCGCCGCGAAAGTAGTTCCGCTGTTGCGCACCTTTTGTCCCTAATTATTATACTTGTGTGGATAAAGAATTTTCTTTCAATGTAAAACCTATAAACGGAAATTTTGGAATGGTTTGTTTCATGTTTTAAGGGTAATTTTACTGGTTTTGTTGAATTTTGAATACTGTTGTATCACTCCGCCATGGTGCGCTATTTGTTACCATGTCCGTTGCCATGAGAGAACAGTGGGTGCCGGGCGCTGGCCTGAGGCGGTCGTTAGTTGTAGGGCAGTTGGTATGAATAAGTGTTTCATCATTACCTTGTTTTTTGTTTAACTCACGGTCAGACATGGTAACGCCGGACAGCTGACGGGTTTATTTGCGCTTGGTAAATAACCGCTTTTTGTAAGAAACTTACCGAATTCAAACATCTGTCAAAGTTAAAGTAAAAATAAATCAACAGTTGACTGAGTAAGTGAGTTGTTATTGGTGAAATCGCGATGGTTGGTTAACCCTGAAAGTAAATCAAACTGAGCTATCTGGCGCACTTCACATAACCTCAACACCCACGCCAAGTGACAACAACAACAATAGACCACAGCAACACGCAGCAGACGCCAGGACGCGTCACATCATTGTCGCCACGAACAGGGACCTGAGGGAATCGAGTACCTCGGGGGGCCCCAGGACCCTGAACCACTTGAGCAATAACACCGGCAGTGTGCGGCAATGGTAGCGATAAACATCGGTGACGGTAGCAGACCAGCGGCGACATCGGGTGAGCAGATGCAGCAGCAGAAAACTCATCGAGACCGACGGCAGTGCCAGGGCTGCGGCTGTTAGAAA
>PNEQ01112417.1:0-14462 GCA_003012365.1 Medauroidea extradentata
GTGAAGAAGTATTTTCCTTTATACAGTCCAATTCTATTCCTGATAAGACAATAACAAGTACACAATTTCGTAACTCCATTGTGGTAGCCATTTATGTTTACTGAATATTGCATTTTAGCGATTTCTTGTAAATGCAAACAGATTCGGCAAACGCTTGCTAACAGCTTGTGACCAATTCAACCGCTAAAATACGCCTAATGTATTTTGCTCGACCCCTTGTTGATTGGCTGCAGTTCGTCAAGTTACCGAGAACGTTGTATTTTTTGGCGCTGTTTTCCGGGCGGTCGGACTCAAAACTATACGTTTTAATAAATTGTTTATCTTAGCGGAAAGGAAGTGGGCGGAGTTTAGTCCGACCGCCGTAACACCAGCGCCAATAAAACACAATATTCTCGGTAATTTGGTGAACTACAGCCAAACAACAAAGAGGTAAAGTTTCCAGGCGAGTGTCCAGACCTGTTCTTCTACGACCGTGATAGCAACGTGTAAAATGCGACTGTGGGTTGGCCAACCATAACCTCGTTTCTCAATACACATACAGGAACAGCTGATCGCACTCCGCCATATTGCAACATGAGTCAGTGCGCCCGCGAAGGTTTCTGACAAAAAATTAAATGGTGAAGGAGGGGGGTGCAAAATGTGATAGAAGCAGGGCTGGATTTAAGCTTCTAGGCGCCCTCGTAGCTTCTGTTTCCCGTCCTTCCTGACAATTGGCGTCTCCCCGTTTCCAGCACCACATTATTTAAAATTACTCTGCTCTGTCCCCTCGCTATGTATAGTAATAGTAATAACACAACAATATTTCAGCTTAACTATAACACAGTTATTTGAAAATAAATAGCCGGATTGGCCATTGATCAGATAAAACTAATAGAGACAGCATAAGTCAACAGTGCCAAAAGTAAAACCAATAGATGATGTTTCACTCGACGCCATATTGGATTTATTAAAAACATTGACTCACATGTTCTCCTGCCCGGGCCTTGTGGTACATCCGGCCCCGGCTATAAGAGCACAACAGGATATCCAAAATAAATATAATGGGCATTGCAACATTGCTGGAACAGTCAGTACGTTAGTTGTTTATATATTGGACATTCTGACAGTCCTGTGTGTGTGCGTGTGTGTATGTGTATGTATGCGTGCGTGGGTGGGTGTGTGTGGACATAGCTTTCGCAAGACGGAAACACTGTTACGTATTTACGTGAAACAACTCTAATACTACTCAGTTGTTTTCCCCAAAATAAGAGGTCGTTTTATAATTGCTGCAGCCGGATAAATATTTTTGAGGAAGTCATTATTCATGCTTCTGTTTACGAATCAAGTGTCTGCTTTCCTGGTGGAATAGTGTGGAAAAAGTTGTTGTTAGTCCTTAGTAGACTATCCAGAATGCTGTTTTCGTGAAACACATATTATCCAAGTTCACAGTGTGTTTTATTTTATATATATATATATATATATATATATATTTGAAGGCAAGTTAATCGTTTCTCGTAAACATAACACGTGGTACGCTACATCACCGTTCATGTGGCATTCTTTCAAGGTTACAGTTACAATACGGTTCTTGAAAAGCTTGAAAGTTGGATGAGTAATATTGTACAACTGTCCCATAGTAGTGTTAAAAGTAAAATAGTTTTAACCTAGCAAATCTCGTTTGAGAAAAATAGCACTAGCTGAGCTATTTATTTCGTCAAAGTTAGTTCTTTTAAGCAAATAAATGCCTAAATGTTATATTTATATAATTTTTACGGAAAACCACGTGGATTATAGACATTGGTTTATATAACCACTTGTAGTTCTTAAGATACTGTAATTAGATTGTATATTAGATCATTATTTTAAAGTTGTAGACATGACGATTCGGGGCTCAACATCAGTTACAAACTAACTCTATTAGAAGCGGCATAGTAGAGCTTTTTAACCACTGTTATTAAACCAGCTCTCGGGGCGTACAGGAAAGTAAACAAAGCCACGTGGATTTTCAGACTGGTTTAAACGTCATCTTACATTACACGAAATACTATAATCATAAATTTGTAAGTATCTCATTTACTGAAGTTTTATTATTAAAGTATCTAATTTATACATGCTTAATTAATAAACAATATGTAACAAGGTCACTGTCGTCAGAAAACGAAATCTTGCCCCCCCCCCCCTGGAAAAACCTGAAATGACGCCCCTGATTTAGAAATGGTAAATGTGACGTTACTTACGAACCAGTTTCCTTACAGACAATTAAATAAGGCCTAATAAACATCAAGGTAACCAAACTTCTGCGAACTCCGACACCATGGCTATCCAAAGAGAAAACGAGTACGATAAAAAGTACGCCTTGTCGCTTCTGTTACCAATGACGTATTCTGTGACTACGCCTAGGACAGCAGCCAATCACAGCAAAGTATTTTGTGATTGTCCGCCATGTTGGTTTAACCTCCAAAATATACAAACGTAGAATAAGAAATGTAACGTTAAAAACTGTGTTTCTATATTTTAAATTGTGTTTTACATTGTGCAGTTTCTTGCGACTTTGTTTCTATATTTCCTGTTACCTCCAAATACTACTTCACTTCAAATATGTTTCAATGGCCTTCGGATGTCTTCTATGCAGCAAAGAAATTTCATATTTGTCGAAGAATTTGAATTGTGATTTAATTTTGCGCAAGGATTCTGGTCGTGCACAGGTTTTACTGTTATGTTATATGTCATGTACTTGTGTTTCTTAATTGTGAACCAGCCTGAAGTGTGTGTATGTGTTGCAGCGATGATAAGAAGAGAGAGGAGGATGATAAGAAGGCGGAAGAGGAGGAGGATATTGGAGTGCTGGAGTCTCCACAGCAGTGTCGCCAACGTTGGCTCTCCATCTATGTCATCTACTTCACTATGTTCCTGATGACACTTGGCTTCAGCATCATCCTGACTGGTGTGTGGCCTTACCTGGACAAGGTATGTCACGTCTTGTATAGTCGCAGAGCATGGATATGTTACCAGGGCCACTGTACTTAGTTGTATGACCCTGGAATCAGGCTCATTGATGTGTGGCCTTACCTGGACAAGGTATGTCACGTCTTGTATAGTCGCAGAGCATGGATATGTTACCAGGACCACTGTACTTAGTTTTCATCTGGTGGTACGTCACTACCACTGGTACAATTTCCCCAAGTCCCTGCATTTACCCCAAGTGCTTCTCCGTTCACTTTTGCCAAATGCCAGACTATTAGTTTCTCGGTTATAAGTCAATAAATTCCAAAACAACAACGTTTACAGGTGTGTTTGTCTTTTCAGTTTTTCCTTGTAATATTTATTACTTAATATGTTCTTGTAAAAATTTCTCTAGTGAGAACGACTTTGTTATATTCAAAATAAATATGTGTCAAACAATGATTTCAGCATGGTATGTTGTTGATTTTTGTCTCGTTGCTCGAAGTTCCATAAAAATTAGGAGATGTTGTTTTTTTAATATGACTCCCAGGGTTGTAAATCTTTAAACAGTACCACACCATCCAAGCCAAACGAAAGGGCGGCTCCATGGAGTATTTGCGGGAGGGACTATGCAGTACCCGAACATTCAACCATCCCACCCATTAAAGCGGGGGGCTCTTCCGGGGCTCCTCCCCTAAAAAATTCGGATTTCAAGGTTTGAAATAGGCTATTTTAGCAGTTTTGTGGCAGAAATATGAGCAATATTTTTTCTAAACACAAACTTTCAGCGTATTTCAAGAATAAGAGTAGTCGGTTAAGCACGGGTTCCCAAGCGTTTTGTGCAAAGTCAGCATAGCTTGTTTGTTAAGTCTCGAAACCTGCAGCGTTAAGTTTAACTTAAATAAAACACAACAGTTGCCGACTGCCATACCTTATATTTTATGTATAAATCAGTATTTTAAATACAAACAGACTGATCATAAGTGTGTTTCTTCCCATTTGGGGAATTAGCTGTTATCCTCGGAAATTTCTGCTAATATTTTGTGTTATAAATCAGAATGATTTGAATCGTAACCATTTGTTACCCACAAATAAAGTCTTCACAGTTAAAACTTTGTGGCTGTTATGGAAATATGTACAACTTGATAACACATCAGTAGAGATAATGGTTTATTGCGGGAAAAGTTGAACATTAGCAAGGCTTCAAGGTACTATTTATATAACTGACGTGTTCACTGTAATTGGCTATTGTTCCTGCAGTCTAAATTAGAATTAGTGAAAAAACTGCTGCTTTGCAGTTGATTCCCTCTACTGAAATCGGTGAAAATGGCTTCTATTAAAATCAGTGGAAATCTTTTAACTGCTTTAGGGTGAATAATTCGCTGAGGGAATAAGTGAGTTCTGGTAATGAAGTAGTTATTACGAATAGAAGCGCATAGGTACGAATAGAGCACATTTGCTTAAATTCTAGCAATTAAATGTATATTTTTATAACAAATTTATATATATTTTTGCTAATGGTTTGCAGGAAGAATAAAGTTAAAAAATGTGTGGCAATTATTACATTAGTTTGCTACTCATACGAAAAAATGTACACGCATATTCTCTCAATCAATGCAACACTGTACTCGGAAAACTCAAATAGTTATTATTTGTACGTAGTAAGAGGCTAATAATAATTTGCAAGCCGATCGCCACTTTGCACAAACTATCTCAACCACCGATGAAACAAGAAACAACTGCTTTAAATAAACACATGTTAGAAGTGCAGATTATTTGCAACACTTGCGAACAAAACGCTTCCATATTCTAGAAACTTTATTAACCAACATTTGTAAAATATTAGGTCTACTACTCTCCCGCTACTCCTTCGGCTACTTAACCGGGAGTCAAGTATTGGTGGTAAAACACTTAAAGATTTGACAGGAGATTGGCTAAACTTGGGGCTAGCAAACTACCAAATTTATTAGCACAAGGTTGTAAGACCGTATCTGAAGTTTTTACGGAAGATGAGACAAATATTCCACACTTTTCTGGTAACGTAGGTGTCATTAAGTTCAGAATATGTACTTAGAACATTTACACATATTTCTGCAGACGGCAACAAACAACATTGATACCTAAAGTGTTACTATAAATTAAATACAATGTCGCTGTATTTCGTCTGTGTAGTTCTCGTAACTCATATAAGAACGCTGTATTGACAATCTCGTTGGTCTCTTCCCATATGAAAAAGGTAGATATATCTGGGCCAAAGAGGAAGCTCTCAAAGAAAATCTTAAACATGTGTGATCAAAATGGTATCTTTTTAAGCCTTCCGAGAGAAATTTTATATCACAAAATATTTGCTAGCATTCTATATTTTCCTTTTAACATGATATAAAATAAAGAACATTCTCGTAGAATTAAAAAGAAGCCTAAATAAAACGTATCAGTTACTTGAACTGGTTTTATCCTTAAAAGTAAAAAAAAATCAAGCAGAAGGCATGGACAAAAAACAGAACTTTTGACATAATTTTATGTAATCTGATCACATCATCTTTTTATACAAAATTAATTCTTCTTTTTTTAATGAAAATGTAATGTTTTTTTAACTTATATAAACAGAAATACTAACAGAAATTAAATTGAGTTAGCAGTAATTATTTTTATCATTCATATTTCCTTCATTGGCGTCAATCAATTCAATTTCATCATTAACTGTGGTATACCTCTATTTAGGTTTCAATTAGTAAACGAGGATATATTATTTATTGACAATTACTTTTGAAATGTCAACATCGACACTCCCTTCGATAGCCAAAGATGACAACCTATTCTGCCTGGTTGTGTATCTTGCATATGTTTTTAAATGTTGCAGTAATGGAAAATAAATCCCACAGGCTTCTGAATTCATTGGAACTGTAAAACACAAATGGAAATATTAAAAAATTAGAGGGCATAACATTTCCAAAGACTTACATACTTTTTTTTATATTTCTGTATTTTTATTCTTCCGTTTTGTAAAAACACTGCAGCTCAGACAGAAGAAGTCCCTTTTCATAGTGTAAACTGTACAAACTATTCTACACTGGCCACGTCTACGTCGCTTCGGCCTAGAAGATCTCTTATATGGTTGAGAAAATCCAAGTAATTTTCTTGAAGCCTGGACTTCTTACATCTTGCTCGAGTATGTAAATAACAGGATTCAGTATTGTCACTTCATTGTGCAGTCGCACGGTCTCAAATGAAGCTTCACCCGCACCGCCAATTTTTGCCAGAATATCACATTTTCTTGGCAACTCTGCTGCCCTAAATTCTCATTTCTCAGCTACCTCCGTGTAATTATTGATTGAGTAAAAATTCTTCAGTCCTAAATGATCGCAAAACTTCTTTAATTTCACAATTTTGTGAATCACACTACTTTTCTACAAGGTCTTTGATGATAAGTTACATTGCGAACTCTTTGACGTAAAAGTAATTCAACAGATCATTGGCTTGTCCACCGCTGTCAGGATCAGCCTGTAACATTTCTTGTAGAGCCGACAGAGAGGCTTTAAAGCTATCAGACAATGAACGCATAGTTTCTACACTGCAAGCCCGTCTATTACTACTCAAGGATTTTAATGTTACTGTCCCACCTCAGTAAACACGTTGTAATAGACATTAACGCAAACTGGCGCTTATTAAAACTAATGAAAGTAATACAAATAATTCAACGGTAATAATACAGTGGAAGGTTTCTTACCATTTAGCTATTACAATTATTGTATACTGTAGTAAACAAAACAGTCATTTACTAAAAGAACAAGAAAGGCACAAGATGTCTACACTGCAGCATCATCAAACCACCCCTGACCTGACAAGTTGATACGGTGTCACGGCATGTTGAGTGGATGCTTTGTTAATAGTTGTACTAAACAGCAGAGGGCGGCCGACTGTATAGCTGAGCCAGTCGTGTTGCGCCGCAGCTCGCAGTACGTGGTGTCGGTACACGCCTGCCAACATTTGTTTGATACTTATCACCGACATTTTAGTTAGAATTGAAGAAAGAGGGGTTAAAAATTGAACAATTTCTATCAAACTTGTGTATACACTTTTCAATGAACGTTGTGTTTCACTGACCTAAATTAAGAAGAGTAGCCTAATAAAAAACATGCAAGTAAAATTCGGGTTCCTAAGTTTGTAATATATTACAATTTTTTTTTTCTTCGAGAAAATATTGGAATGGTAACCGCCACCCCTTGCCACCCCTGAATTACGCCTATGTCTGGCATCAGGGGTAGAAAAATATACACTTATTCATATCTGGCCCAGATCTGGCCAATTTCAGATGTAACTGTTTTCCATCTGTGTTAGATAACTATATTGCAGACATAGATGTTACACACCATCATTTTTACCAAAGAAAATTTGTTGTTAATATTTACAATAAAAGGAAAGAACTAACAACTAATGCCTTTATGAAAAGTACAAACACATCCTAACTGTCAGTTGAGTTGCAACAATACAACTGTTAATAATAAAACTTATTTTCGCGTATGAGCGCGGTTCGTCAACGAATTAATCCAAATGAAAGATTTTTTTCCTTCGTAACCAAGATGTATTGTTAAGAAAACGCTTACATTGAATAAAAGGGTCATAGTTGCAAATTTGAACTAACTGCTGTATAAATGTGTATAAGCTAGACATATCCCGTTAATGGTAAAGGTAAGCAGCTACTTTTCCTAGAGGCTTATTTTAATACTGAAAGTAATTACTACATTGCTTAAAATTTAATATATTAGATTCAATTGCCTCGTAAGTCACGAGATAAAAACTGTCAAATGCAATGCTGCTGAACGACGGCGGCAAACAACCACTCTCCTATCACTACAAGAATATACTGCCTTGTTGCACAGAACATGAGATGCCGTCTGTTAACATTGAAAATTCTCTCCCTCCTTTATGCCTTTGTCAGTTCAACTTTCATTGGACAGTCATGCCAACCCTTGAGATGGCCTTGCCTATGTTAATAGGCGTCTTTCCCTCTCCCTGCCTTGCCAAGGTTTCATCATTTTGCCATCTTGCATTCCATTTTTTTTCGACCTGATGGTTCGATGGGGGCTATCGTCCCCCCCCCCCTCCTTGGAGCCGCCCTTGAAGAAGCGCTTATCAACATGTGTGAACTCATTTCTTCATTACACTACGACCTTGGAAACGACCGCTGAAAATGTCTTTATTTAGAATAAGTTACAAAGTCCACACGAAGTACTATCAAGGTCAAGTTTAAAAATTAATTGTTTATGCCAGTTTAAGGTTGAAGAAATGAGGAATGTAATTCACCCCTTACTCTTATTAGATGTAAGGGTGTCTTCATTAACCGCCAGTTGTTGACGCGCCATGTAGCGAACCTGGGCTGCCTGCAACCGGCAGTTGTTTCGTTGAATACTTCTACTGATACACGCTCTGAGAACCTACCAGTGTTGCCAAACATCATCTCTGAGTGACCACAACTCACGTGTGTATTTACTTACGTTCATCTATTCATGCAACATTAAATTCATTTCTTGCCACAACTCAAGTTTTGTTTCAATATGAGCCTTTGCAAAGCAACTTTGCCGCAAAAAAGTTTTCATTTCAAGGGTAAAGTAATATCAACAAAAACCTGTGTTACTTTATAAAATATCCAAATATAGTTTTTCGGTAGCATTAGCTGTATATTTTTTATTAAATAGAATCTTAATTTTAAAAAAATCCTACAAAGAAAATAAAATACCGTTTTTACTTTTACAATGGTCAGTGTTAAGAGTTTCAATACTACATGGCGTGTGTAATGTTTGACATAGGAAGTCAGCTCACTCTGCTGAGGACCATTCTGTATAAACACCCGCTCTGTCATCAGTTGAGACCACGGTCGTGTGGTCTGGACACTCGCCTGGAAACTTGACACCCTTGTTGTTTGGCTGTAGTTCACCAAGAGAATATTGTGTTTTATTGGTGTGCAGTTAGGGCGGCCGGACCCAAACTCCGCCCACTTTTTTTCATTGTTAACATTATAAAGTAAATAAAGATTGCTGGAGCAATGTTTGGGAATTGTGAGTGGAGGAAGTATTTCATAAGTTGATAAAAAAATACGTTTTGATAAATAGTTTATCCTAGTGGGAGGGAAGTGGGCGGAGTTTAGTCCGACCGCCGTGGCTGAAGCGCCAATAAAACACAACATTCTCGGTAACTTGGTGAACTACAGCCAAACAACAAGGGGTGTCCAGACCTGTTCTTCTACGGCCGTGGTTGTGACACAAACAAGTCTCGCTACTGCATTGTTGCCAGCTGACTTGTCGCCTTCTCTTGTTTGGTGGGAGCTAGGTTGGTACAAGTGAGATATAGTGGACGTCGGCAAAATACAACAATAATAGTTTCACAACACGAAAGTTAGAACTTGTTTATTTGAAACACGTTCAGTTCAAGTGAAGGTTCCACACAAACCTAACTTGCTGTGACCTTGGCTTCTTCTGGGCACGTTTCATAAGTACCGTAGTTTCTATATCTGTATTATACATTCGTATTGGCTGCTTGGAGGGCGACATGCTGGGCATGTGGATGATTTTTGCTACATTGTACATTTTACATTCGTTAAATTGTATTTTCTCGTTTAAGCTTTATATTTGTAATGCAAATATAGCAGAATGGTAGACGCAATGTAAAAAATAAAAATAATATACGTGTGTTCAGTGTCGTTGTTATTTCCAACGCATGCTCCCAACGTTCTATTTTACGAATTCGGGTGGTGTTTTTCCAGTTACAGTTGTCTAGACAAGCAGTTGTTAGCCATTCTGAGGGGCTTCTAATAAGCATGTTGGTGTGGTCAAATTATAGATGCCTAGTTTTAACCGTGTGTTCTTTTCGTAGATAAACGTACTGTATTGTGAATAAGTTTAGTTGTTTCTCGTGCGGCTCGCTACAACGCCGCTCATGTGTCAGGTACATAAAGCCTCTTAACACCGTATAAACATGGTCTAAAAGATTACGGTGTTAGTTTTTGGCTAAATTTTCTGGTTGGAAAATATTTATAACTGTTGGCAGGACTGCTGCTAGCCGCTGTGCTGTCAGGTCAGGTCCAAAATAACTTCTTCTCGTAAGTTCTCGTTTCACCGGGTTGGGCAAAAAAGTTATACCTACTATAGAAGGCAACGTTATTAGTTCCAACAATTTAGTTTCAATATTTTTAAGCAATTTTAAATAAAACTTTTGTTAATGCATATGAGTGTTTTTATAGTATAATAAATAAAATTTAAAAATGTAAAGAATATAGAATCGATAAATAGCGAGGTAGCTGGCAATGTAGAATATGTGAATTCATCTAAGCTTTTAATTCTTGTAATTTTTGAACTGTAAAAGGTAGAACTATGTTGATAATATCGTATTTGTCTTAGAAGAAACTTCCTCATTGTTCTGTTATTTTGTTCTGTCATTTTGATCAAAACTACCTATAATTAATTAGTTTTCATGTTCGAAAAACGCATCCTATTTACTTGAAATTGTACGATCAGACTGCATGGAAACATGCCTGTACATACAACTATCTACAAATTGTATAACATCTAATTCCACCCACAATATTTCTTCAGCATCGCTTATTGTACAAATTAGCACATATTCTGATACAAATGTTTGAATAAATCTTACCCTTCAGGCATAATAAGTTGCTAGATTATAGCAACATCATCTTAATGTTTCAGTATTTTATACAAGAAAATTTGTAGTTTCAGTGAACTATCATACAGTAGTAGACGAACTACCATACAGTTGTATGTTATATGTAAAATATATGTATATGAACATTTGAAATGATGATAACAGTCATAAAATGTTCATAAGTACAGAATGTGTGGTATAATAGTATTTTTTTCATCTTCCATTCTCCCTGGAGCACAGTTAAATCACTCACTTCTTCTACAATAACTGCAGGCAGTGACACACGATAAGAACACTGGCTAGTGCTGTGTGGACGTTTGGATGACGTTTTGCATTTTCAACGCACGTACGCGAGAAGATCTTCAGAAGCCGACTCCAGAACTGTCAAGATGGGAAGCAAGAAGCAACACCTTTTCCTTCCTCGTCCATCCCCACTTACTGGGGTCTATCTTTGTTTTGCGAAACTCTTCCACTTGAAGGTGGACTCATAAACTATGATAGAGTGGTTGCCTGTTGTGTTGGTCATAGTCGCTCTGGTTGTAATACAGAAGTAATTGTGACATTGTGCGTTCAAGGCGTCATTTGGGTTTGCCCCCTTACATATTACTAACAGTACCAACGTCTGCTTGTGTTCCGGTCTCGTCAGCAATATAGTCGTCTGTCTTCTGTCTTCCCATGTACAAACACAGCCGACATTGTGCCACATCTTCACCAGGCATGGAGATAATAATACACGCACAGTAGATAGGGACTTTGTGCCCCGGATGTAAATATTCTCGGAGGTAACAATAGCCGTTTACACCGGCAACCAGACCAATAGAAACTAGCCGTACATGCAGCTGCCACACTGCGGTGAAGATCGCCCTTAGAAATAAACCAGCACGTCGTTTCACGTCTGTATTAATGTTTAGTTTGTGACACTGATGAGCTTGTCTGGCCTTCCTCGACATCGTGTAGCATCAGAGAAGATAAAAAGTCAGACATCCCTGCACTCCAGCGGTGAAGCAACACATAAGAATATCTGTGTCATCAGTGACTACCTCAGTGGATGTCCATTGTAGAATGTATCTATCCCCCTCTGGCCATCTTGCGTCAGATAGAGACAAAGCATCTTGATTAATTGTCATTTCTTCTTGTCGTTAATGGTTACTACTTCTTCTTCGGTGTTTTGATGTGTCATTGAAGGAACGGTGTATGCAGGAAGTGTCATAGTTTCTTCTCATATTATTACTTCATTGTATGTAACTCGTGGTAACAGTTTCACGTGATGTAGTATCTACGACATGTATCACATGTTCAGTAGTGTTTGTATATCGAACACCAGAAGTGAGCATATTCACCAGAGCTGCCTTGTAGGTCATTTCACTTCATTTCATTTCAATTTTAATTTATTAATAAACCATGAGCCTCCATTGAGTGGAAGGCTGTTGCAAAAGAGGCACTACTTTATAAATTTACTGGCTAGGGCATGGACATGGGTTGAACAATTTTACATTAACTTGATACTCATCTGATATAACAACTATTATTTACATATTTGGAAAAACAAAATGAAGAAGAGAGATAAAATGCATTGTCTTATTTCTTAAACACCTATTCTACAAACCTACTGTTACTAATAGATACTACTAATCACATACTAATTTAAGTTCAATAAATATAAAAATTTTACCATGAAACTCATTCAATTCAGTTAACCTAGTAACACTATCTCCACAAGTGGAACAGTTACCGTAAAAATGGGTATTTAACTCTTCCTTATTTGTGAATTTTTAACAAATGAAAAGTATAAGCGTATACTTGAAGTAGGCTTTCACTTCTTTCTAGGATCACAACTAATCTAGAAAATAATGTGCCTGTATCAATATGCACTGAATGCATCTTGATGTTCTTCTGCAAGTGCACCAGTGTGTACCAGAGTGCACCAGAGTGCACCAGTGCGCACCAGAGTGCACCAGAGTGCACTAGAGTGCGCCAGTGTGCGCCAATGTTTGCCAGTGTGCACCAGAGTGCGCCAGTGTGCATCAGTGTGCGCATAACACCATTTCGTTTCACTGATGCTAAGCTGCATTCTACTACAGGTTAGTAATAACAATGTTAACAGTTTGCCAGAGGGAACATTTCTGCCGCTTGAGCGCTGGTATCGGTAATGGGCGCAAACTGACAATCACAGTGAATTTTAAGTTACATTAAGTTAACAATTTAAAACGCGAAATTTGTACATTTGCACTTTAAAATTAAGTTGAAGGACTTCTGTCATTTCCAAGCATATTTAAATTTAATTTTACTACAGTTTCGTATTTTCCTGTCCCCTCAGCGATAGCAGAGAAACTAGTGGCAGAAATGTTCCCTGTGCCAAGCTCTCCCATAACAGAACACATTATCTTTCTAACCTGTAGTAGAATTAACCTTGCTAACGCCTCTGAAACCGACATTGTCTTGTTTATCTTGCAAGAAGCGCCCAGAATCTTCTACATCGTCGTTATTTATTAATTACAAATAACCATGCGACATTAAAGACGTGACACTTAAGTTATTAGATACGTCTTAAACAACGTTAAACCACTTCTCTGTCTCGATAAAAGGACGATGTGAAAAGCCACCCTTTACAATCCGTACAGCCAATGAATCGTCGCAACTGCAGCATACCTCCGCTATCTAGTGGCAATAGTATCAAACATACAGAACAGTTGTCATGTCAGTTTATTGCGCCCAATAGACCTCAACGTCGTCACCTGCAGCGCGGGTTCAATACCGGACAGAGAACATGGTATTTATACAATTTTAACGGGAGTTTAGACATGTATAAAATGACATTAGTGACATAACTGTGTAAGAACCGTTATATATTTCAATTAGAATAGTTGGATAACGTAGTAAGGAATGCTCGTTGTATGGTGTTCATGTTCACAGGAAAATGTATCCTATAAATTTTTTCCCCCTTGTTGAATTACAGACGCATTTTATTTTTATTCGAAAGAGCATCAAATATTGGGCGTATTTTAGCCGTTGAATTTGTAGAGCATTAGCGCTCCTGTTTACAAGGGAGTTTGCAAACATGCTGCAACCAGGCTGAGAGTGTTCGCACATTTCTGACAACTGAAGCAGAAGGTAGGTTACAGGGTTTGTCACAGGATGTTTACCTTTACCATTATTTCCTGTATTATCTCGAATTAATCTTAAATAAAAACAAACTGTATTTATGCGCAGTAAGGACGAGATTTCAATTATTTTAAAAAAAGAAAATGAGGCAGTATGATTTTTTTTTCATGCAGCCGCATAATTAAATTTCTTTCTACAATTTATTACATTGTACATGTAAAAAAAAAAAATAGTGACAGCTGTTTCTTTTCCAACAAACATATTCGTGAAGAAGTGTTTTCCTTTATGCAGTCCAAATCTATTCCTGATAAGGCACAAGCAAATACGTAATTTCGTAACTCCACGTTGGTAGCCATTAATATACACCGAAATATTGCATTTTAGCGATCTCTTGTAAATGCAAATAGTTTCCGCGAACGCTTGCTAACAGCTTGTGAACAATGCAACCGCTAAAATACGCCTATTGAATACAACGATACTTCATATGCTTTGGTAACAATATTTTCCAGGTTTGTAATATTTATTGTCTAAATGTAGCATGTGTCGTGTGACGAGAGAAGTACGTACCTCACTGCCGCACCACGGAGCCAAATCGCCAAAACATGGCCTAAAGTATCAAAATTAATTTTAGTTTAGAAAAATGTTGGATGTCTTATTGCAAACACAAATGTTCAGTGCAAACTAAATCACATTGATTTACTCACAGATGTGTGTGCATTTTTCATAGTTCACACCTCAAGTTGACACTCACTCTGATTGTCTATATACTATCACTTCATTTG
>PNEQ01112418.1:0-14463 GCA_003012365.1 Medauroidea extradentata
ACGTTTGTTTCCTCGGATAAATCACATTATTCCAGCATCCATTTACCATACTTCATCGCGCTCGGCGATCCTTAAGGCTATACATATCTCTGGGCAATCCACAGGAAGGAAAAATTACAAGATGGCATTCTCCCTTAATGAAACAATAACAAATGATTTTACATACGTGATTACACTTTCCTTAGCCCTGAATGCTCTCACCTGTCACACATTACCCTCAAATTGTTAACGGAAATTACTTGTATTTATGGTGCAGCCCACCGCTCGTAAATTAATGGTTTTTACACATTAATTACAATTGAAAATACCTCTACTTTAATCGAAAGTGTCCTGCTGCACTTCTGCTGCGGTCTACACCAACATAGAGGTGTTGAGTCCCGGTTTTACGACTTACATATAACTCCCACGTCTTCTCTTTAACACACGGCGATCTCGACGCACTGTATTAGGCAAGCCAGGTTTCCCAAACACTAGGCGACGCCCCCTCATTATAACTAGTGCCCCACGAAGCATCTCGGGATCACATTAGACATATGCTGATGCCGAAAAACGTGTATAAACGTATTTAAGAAGTTAAGGAAGTTAAGTTTACGGTTACGTTACGTTTATGCCAACATGAAACCACAATTCTGCACAACAAACAAATTTAGAAAAAGAAAGGGATAGGGTGGGTAGGCCAAGTACCTTACAATGCATTCTGTTGAAATGCTGATAGTCTTAAGCATACACTGTTGTATTACTATATGACTCAATCCGTCCCATGGAAAGCATCCAAAAATTGTCACCCTACCTCTACTTCAGAGGCTGCGTCACCTCTTTGCTAATACTATTCATTTTTGTTTAGTAAATTAAGGATGTGACATATTATCGACAATGTTTCCTTGTAGAAACTTTACATTTTACTATTAGATTCGTTTAATTGGATGATATTGGTTCCGTGAGTTATTTATTGTTTATTATTTTGTGAGAGAGATTTTTATCTTTATTTTTAAATTAGCATAACTATTTCATAGTTACGCTTTAATATTTATAGTACAATGTACATAAGAAGAGGTAAATTAATTAGCTACATCCCTATTGAAATATTTGCAATTAAACCTTGTCAAATTTTGAATCAGGAAGGGAGTAAGAAAAAGTTCATAATAAGTGACACAGGCTCTTACCTAATATCATTGCAAGCTCAGTAAAGAGGCTGGCATGTAGCATTCATTTTTTCATTACATGCCTTCGATCATCTAAATTCTAGCAGTAGCACTTATTACACCACAAAATGAAGCACTTTGCATTCAAAGCCAAAATATGTAGTTTGAGTATTTTTTATTGTTTTCATTTCTTGTTTCTACTTCATAAGCACGTACCCAACTAGGCATTGTATACTAATATGGTACACAGTTGTCGCAGACCGGACTCACTCTCACTGTCGAATTTCGTACTCATTCTCGTGCCGCCAGTTGTCGCAGGCCAAACTCGTACACGTACTTTTACCAATTTTCTTGTGATAAAATTAGGTTGTGCAATTCAAATTTAGATAAGGTTAATTTGGATGTCATACAACAAGACTACAGTTTTAACCAAAACTATGCATCACTATGAAAGAAATTTAAGTAGTTTGACTCGTATTCTTGATTTATTTTTAGAAAGTTTTGAACAAAGTTTCACAATTCCTTCACAGCATTGCTATACACAAATCAATTGCTTTGGGCACTCAGGAACTAATAATTTAAAGAATAGACTGAAAAACATCTTGAAACAAACTGAAGAGAATAAATTGAGCACCAATGAAGTCCAAACTAAGATCATAAAGTTCCCACATCTTAATAAGCAAAAGAAGAATACTGGGTGTTGAAAACCACGCCCAGGCGCCCTAATGGCTACTTACACAGGCGGAAGAAACTATTTAGTATAGTTCAAACAAGTCGAAAATCGCTTTGAAAGAAAAAACGACAGCGGGCGTTACCTGTGCATGTTAAGTTTCCTCTTCAATTAATTCCTCTATAGGCCATTCGGAATAAAGTGAGCACTAAAGATTTAACCTTTGAAAAAAATCATTAGCTGTTACTGCATTATATGCAACATTAACAACAGTTACATTATTGTTTTTATGGTTGGTAGCGAATAACTGCATGTAGTTCCATGCATTTTCTTATTTAAATACAGCATTAGTGAAACAACATCAATTGCAAACTACCTCTCTGTATTCAATATACTTTAAAATATTTATTTAAGTTCTTACTGACATACCTACTGACTGTATGATTTTATTTAATTGGCGGCAGCACAAAGCGTCGCAACCGAGTTGATTATCGTTGGCACATGCCGCTAATGCTTCACGCCACAGAGGTAGTTTAAAATTTCACCGACAGATGGCACCAGAGTTAGGTTTTAGCCTCTTGGAAGCGAATTGCGTCATTCAGTTTGTTTGTCCGTTATGTAATGAATATCGGTTTGTGATAAACACATACAAAAGTATTAGAAGTGACTGTTCATGAATATCATTGATAAATTATGTGAAGTCATTAGTAATGTGAGTTGTTATGTTTTATGATCGCCAGCCTGAGTATCTGGAAATAGAAACAGCATTTTTTCCCCTGTTTCACACATTAAGAAAATACGTTATTTGTTGTTTCTCTTTAAGTCCGCCGTCGTCATTCATTGCAGTATGCTGAACGGAACTTGAATTCTTGAGTTGCATGTGTCGTGCGTGTTTTTAGTGGCGGTTTTAATTTAAAAGTTTGAATATACTGTGTTATGCATTTACGAGATTCGTAATGGTAATAGCGCCGTTAGAGTATAGACACAGAGAAACCAGTGTTATAAGACGTTTACTCGCAGGTATTTATAAATAAGATAATTACTGATTATAGCACATATTCAACGCCCATACATTTAATGAGTACATATTGTAGCTAAAATTCATTGGAGCACTGTAACATAAATGTAAACATTGTACAAGCCTATGTAAATAACAGCACGTGGCAATGTTGATGTTTACATGCAGCGGAAAGATATAAACTGGCAGAAAATATATATTAATCAGATCTTTTTTGAGTGCTCACTTTATTCCGAATCACCTATACATACTTGGGCTCCTGCCCTACACTAGTTTCTTCATTATTTTCTACACTGATTTCTTCATTATTTTCTTTTCAAATACACGGACAAGGGTTACACCCTATCAGAATCCGGATATCCCGAAGGTCTGGGAACAACTCTGAAAAAACCAAGTGCGTCACTTCTACTGTCCCTCACGCCTGACGTTCCCATTAGCTACGCAATACATCCACTACCCTCTAGAGACTAAATGAAACCCACGTCTCTTCGCTATTGGGCGTCAGGCAAACCCAGCTGCGCAATACTTCTAGAGACATCGGCTTGTTGCTACCCGGCCAGCTGGCCATATCTGGATAAAGCTAAACTATCGTGCCCACCTGTCTATATAAAAGAAACACAAGCTTTTTTCCTCGAATTCCCAAAGCAGCACAACACATACCCACATGAGTAAAAACTTGAATAATTAATTGAATTTGTTCCTGGAGTTGAACAAATGCTCCAGATCTCGTTAAAATTAACATCAGCATGTATATATGAAATTAAAATATAATCAGAAATATAAATATGTGAAGAAAAAAAATCAACAAATACATTTATCTCGTATTCCCACCAAACATACAAAACCTACAGTGTTATACAGTAACTACCCTATGTTTGAAGCTATTGAGCCACCTTGCTCCACCAGTTATGCAGGTACTAATTATGTAACACTTACCAACATTAATGCAGTAGCAGCAGTGAAGTTTGTGACATCTAAGTACCGTCAAGCATGTTGACTTTGTGCCATTCAGGCCTGTTTTAATTTTAGATTATTTGAGTGAAAATTAAATAATTCTAATTGAGTACGTATTATAAACTATACATTTAAAACATAATTTTAAAATTTACGTTCATCTACTAAACTACTACAAAATAAGCATTGTAAGTGGCACAAAGTAACCCCGCTTGACAGTAGTATGTGTTTACTTTTACAGAGGGGTATCCAAGCACTTTGGATCAGGTTGTATTGTGTGTTATTTATGGATACTATGTTACCAAATGATCATTTCTAGTTTGGTGATTTAAATAATGTTAATTTTAGATATGAAGTTTGATAGCAATGGTGTTCTAGGATTAATGTAAAGGTTTAAATAGACCTTATCGTTTTCTGCACGAGACAAGAAACTAAACAAAACTAAATAAATCAAAATAGTCACAGAACACAGTGAACCAAAAACATAAATTATATAGTGGAGGCTTAACTATGACGGCTATGTGGTGCGGGAAATATTTACAAACTATGTCGTAGGAAATGGTAGTCTTGCGTGACAAGATCATCATGTTAGGAATGTACATGACGATAACTGAATAAGTGCTTCATGCATTCGGGCGTTATTGGTGACATATTACCACATTTTTAGTCCTTCAGTGCTTTGTTTTTGTTTAGTAAAAAAAATGTGATGAAACCTATACATTTGCAATGTCTTTAATTGAAATATTTAATTAACATAAGTAGTAATATAAATTTATAACACAAAAAGGTCTGCATGTGTTGCAATACAAAGTCAGAACAAACTGACTACTGTTAAACTATTATGATCCTGGTATCAGCTATTTTATACATGTATGTAAAAATCATATGAATTGTTTATAATAATAAGAAGCTAATAATAATAATAATAATAATAGTGCAACGAGTTGAACTGTTACATTTAATATTTTCTCCTATACTTCTAGCAATAAATATGAAGAAAGGTTAAAAAAAATCAGCAATGTTATGTAAGCATTCCTATAAAATTTTGAAAATTCAAATGCAATAATGTCAGTGGGATATCTCCAGGAGAGATACAATTAAAACAATTTTCAGTTCACTGCATATTAAGATATTATATATATATATATATATATATAATATACTGTATATATATTATTCACTATGAAGTGAACGCTTTTAAAGATCATTTTGTCTAGAATAATAACTAAAAAGTATTGTGTGTTAAGACTTCAGAAGGTAAAATTTTGGTAAGCAACAATCTACACACATTAATGGTTACGTTGGTTGCTTTGTTTATATTAAAAAGTGGCAGGAAACTACATTTTCAGAACATAAAAAGTAACTAGGGTTTCAAAAGTGCTTACTTTATCCAGAGCCACTTGTCCTTCAAATAACAGATGTTATTCCATTCCACATAATATCCTTCAGTTTCTGATCACGGTAATCTCCTTGTGATAGGTCAAACAATACAAGGTACTTCGCTACCTCTTCCAAAAGTTTTTCGTCTTCTTCTGGCAGAAAGACAAATTTTGTTTTTGCAGACATTTCAGCTGGCACGGGACAATATGGACAAAAAACTGCGTAAATGAATATCCGCTGGCAGCTATTTCCGGTCAGGGAGCAGAGATAATTGTTGGCCCTGTGTCAGACACTTGTGTTTTCAACGGCCGACACTCGGAGAAAAACAGCACAATATTGAATCATACGTAGCGGTCAGAAGCGATAGTCGTAGAGCGATCATCATGGAGAATAATCGCTAGAGACACTAGGAGGAAAACTTACCTTTAAAGGTGTTGCACTTTAATCAAAGCATTTTTTGTCAGTATTTTATGATTATGTTTTCAAATGAAAATTGAAAACCAAGACCATAAAAAATGTATAGACAAGAACCATCTTGAACATTTAGTGCCTTCCTTTAGTTTGTCTTATGCAAGAATAATAGTTTTTTTTGCTATTGTCATATTTTTTGTGGGAAACATATTTTACTTTTTATACACTATGGTGAATGTATTTGTGCAATTATGACGTGTGGTAAAGGAAAATGTTGATGTTTCCATGAAAAACATTTACTGTATGTGCAGAATTGCCAACACACCTGTCAAATCCTGGAATTCTTATGCATGACAACCACAAAGCTATGTATTTTGTGTGTTTTTTTGTAATTAAAACACAAAAAAGTCAAAATGTTAACCACACAAAAAATTTGTGCTAGTTCAGATGACAGAACACATAAATGTCACAATATAGATTTCTTCTTCAGACTGACATGAAAATTTTTGTCATGTTTTAAGTACTATGTGTTTTCTTCATAGCCCATGCAGTCCAACAGGAATGCCATGAACAGAAGCCAAACTGCTGTGGGGAATGCTCTTGCAATGCTGGTCGATGGCAGTGTGATTTCTCCAGCTGTAGCTGTTGTCCTGCAGATGTACATTATATTCTATCACCACCTGGTGAGTGCGTTAGAGATGCCAACATTTTACATTTTATTGAGCACTTTAACCAGTTAAAACCAGTGGAGGCAGAGTATGCATTGTTCCATTATGAATTTAGAGAAAGGCACTACAATGAAATGAAAAATGAGTGACGCTGTGAAGTATTTTGTGTGGAAAAAGTATCATAATGTGCTTCTGAGTCATTTAATATTTGCAGCTATACTATAGATTTTCTTTTATCTCGTATATAAGTAATTTATATTTTGGTCCCACCAAAATCAAGTGTGTAAGAGATGCAAAAATGCCTTATGGGGGCCCCTTAAAATGGTGCAGGAATTTCCAAATGCTTGTTGACATTGACGTTAAACTGATATTGCGTGGAGCCAACTGAAATCTAGAACCTTTATGTTATTAGGCAGGTATGTAGTATATTGGATTGATTTATTTATTGAGTGAGTGAGCATGCCGTATACCCCGAGTGTACAGCTGTTAGGCCAGGGGCATGGCGTTTGTCAGTATAACATAATAATAGTACATATTTCAATACTACAAATAACAATAACAATATATGGATGGTTCAGAGCACAAGTAGACCAAGTCCATTTTCAGTAATTTTCTCGTTATGTGTGCAATGCATGTTGGAGAAGAAAGTATGATCAGTATTTAACTCTGTACCTCATATATAATTGTGACATACATTATCAGTTTTGGTCCCCTGGAATCTGTTATTCCCAAAACACTTAAAGCTTGTGTTACTCATTACTACTAAAATTAATGAACTTGGTATAGTTGTGCTCTGAAGCCTCCATATTATAAGTCATGTTTCAGATTACAATTAGTAAACAGGCTAACCTGGAACAATGCAATCAAAAGAACAAGCACACAATATAAAATGATACAGACAATACATGTACAATTTGATACACGAATATTGGGTAACATTATGCTTAAGACCAGTAGAGGAGTATTCAAGTAGTAAACTGTATAGGCATATATTACAAACTTATTACTGTATTTAGATATTCTTCAACTGAGTAGAAGGGGTGTGCTTTAAGGAAGCATTTAAGCTTTCTTCTGAAGAGTTTTTAGTTTGACCGGCATAGGGTTTTGTAGTCATCAGGCAACTTGTTGAACATGAATAGTAAGCCCCTTTTTTAAAAAGTTGTAGGTGATTAGCAAGTTTGAGGAAGGGTTTCTTGCAAAGTGTAGTTCCTGAAGTATCCATAATGGATATAGAGCTTTCATTTTGCCAAAAATAATGGCTTCAAATTAGTTTTTAAACATGTCAAATTCTATTTTTCCAATTTTAGTTGTTATAAATTATAATCATTCATTTTTTGTACACATTTTAAATATTGTATATTTTTTTAACAAATTTTATACTTTAATGAGTTCTGGATATTGTACAGCCAGGTGCAGTGCAGCCACTCTATTTATATACAGCACCAAGTTCGTACTGTAGCTGTTTGGAACATACTGTTGGATTTCCAATGTCTTACTCTCTGTTTACATTGTAAAATACAAAGTGTCCCTTTTCTTTTCCCAGCACTCAATTTTCAACCAAACTATTCAACAGTTTAAATGAATTTTCACAACAGAAGGGACCTAAAGTACTTAGAAAAGTACAAATCAGTAAGCATTTTATACAATTTGGCAAACAGTTATAGTTTTTTTTATATAGTGAAAACAACTTACGAAGCCAAAGTGCCAAAAAACTAAGTTTAATAATATAACTTTTCAATGCTGTACAGTTAATCTGTCAGAAAATAGTTCAAGATTACTTAAAGCTTTGTTTCCTCCTTAAGGAGGAAATAAAAATTAAATCCAATGTAATTAATTAGGTAATTAACTTGAAATTTGCACAATTTCACAATACCATTAATTTTAATTAGTGAACTTGTTTATTTTGTAAAAAGAGAAAAGAAAAACAGAGAATCCTTGTTTATTCACTCATTTACATATGATTTCTACTGGAAAGAAGTGTGTAAGTGACACTTATGTATGTGTGACGCAACAGGGTCCCATCGCCAGGGACAAGTGGACAACAGGGCGCTGTGGCCAAACCTGCGTGTGTGAGGATTGTTCTACTAGTACGTAGGAGACTATGAATATTCTACATTAATAACAAACACTCATTGTTCTTTACTTTATTAGCATTTCCATACTCAACTACAAGCCATCTTTCCTCTAACCTTGTCCACACACTTCCACACTGTTGCCAACCCTCACTCTCGCAAGTTCTCAAGTCTTTATCATACATCTCCCCCTTCCTATCTCTTATAGGGAAGTAACTTCTCACTCATCCTTGGGAGACACTTCTACTGCTACTACCATCACACATAAAATCACTATCAAACCTTTTTACAACTTACTTAGTGTACTTTCAGCATTCACAATAATTTCTCAGCGTAGTAACACCTATTCATTATACACATACATTCACAACATACATACAGTAGTTCTTAACTTACAAACTTAGACCTACATATTCAACTTTTGTGGGGGTACCACTTGCCTACCTGCATAACATCACTCTACATTGCATCACTATCAAACCTTTTTACAACTTACTTAGTGTACTTTCAGCATTCACAATAAACTCTTAGCTTAGTAACACCTATTAATTATACACAGATATTCACAACATACATAGTTCTTAACTTACAAACTTAGACCTACATATTCAACTTTTGTGGAGGCACCACTTGCCTACCTGTTCTCGTCCTATAACCTTCAGAGGGATGTTGTACTTTTTTACTCAACCCCTCTCCTTGAGCCCTCTCTGCCTCAGAATTGTCTTTGCTTAAGGAGATGGCTAAAGGCCTTGTATCCTGCCCCACATTGTCCTGCAGTTTGTGTAGATAACCTTCACACTTACTGGCTTCTTCACCAGCTGTCTCCATCTCTGTTTTTTGTAAAACCCTTAAAATTCTTTAAAAAGGTTTCATTCCTTCTATACTCTCTGTGTGTCGCCTCGTCCCTCACCAGATAGGATCTGGGAGTTGTGTGTTTCCCTACTACAACTGCCTTATTCCAATACTTAGTTTTCAAATCCCTTAACAAGACAGAGTCACCTTTATGAAACTCCTTTTCTTTTCCTGCTGTTTGATCATACCTATGTTTGGTTTTCTTTTTGACCTGTTGCAACTCGGACCTCACATTCTGTACTTTCGGCAACAAGAGCTCTTGCTTGATAGGAAGCTTTGTTCTCAGTTGACGACTCATTAACACCTGTGCTGGAGACACGCCTACATCAGCTAAGGGAGTCGCTCGGTAACTAAGCAAGAACAGTTGCAGAGGCTGTTTGGTGAACTCTGATGTTTTTAGCATTTTCTTGACTATACCTACTGCCTTTTCAGCCAGACCATGCCCCTTGGGATAATAAGGACTAGACGTTACTAGTTTGAACCCCCAACGTTTTGAAAAAACTTTCATCTCATAGCTGTCAAACAGCATGTTGTCAGTTATTACCTTCTCTGAGATTCCTAGCCTGCTAAATATGATTGAAAGTGTTTCTGTGACTGATTGGCTGGTCTTGTACTGCAACTTTTCTACCTCTATCCATCGAGACAAGTAATCAACCACTACCAAGTATGCCTTTCCTGCATGTTCAGCTATGTCTGCTGAGACTACTTGAAAGGGGTAATCAGGTATTGGTTGTACAAATATTGGTGACTTAATACCTTTGTTACTAAACCGCTGACAGACGTAGCAGGACAACACTAGATACACAATCTGGGATGTAATACCTGGCCGATAAAAATGTGAACGAACTTTCTTGATAGCCTTTTTACAGCCCTCATGTGTTTCATGTAGTGACTGTAATGCCTATCTTCTAAGACTGCATGGAACAATCAACCTGTCATTAAAATACAACAGCCCCTTTTCAACTGTAATATCAGCTCATATATTATAGTAATGACCAAGCTTACCCCCTACAGTCTTGATATTAGGCCACCCATTTTGAACGTAAGACAAAACTTTACTTACTTGTGTATCCTTTCTTGTTTGATCAACATACTGCTGATACCTATCCTCAGAGAAAATAATATCCGACATCCCTACAACATGAATATCTTTCATTGTCTCGTCATCTTTTTCACAAGTCAGTGGAAAATTTCTGGACAACAGATCAGCAACATGCATTTTTGCTCCTTGTAAATAACGAACATCCAAATTATACATTAGCAACTTTAACCGCAACCTTTTTAGCCTAGTATTCTTGATTTGCACCATGGGCTTCCTCATAAGTGTCACTAAAGGTTGATGATCTGTGTAAACAACTACCTTATTACCATATATGTAGTAGTGAAATTTTTCACAAGAATAGCATATGGCCAACAACTCTTTCTCCACCTGAGCATAACCTTGCTCTGTTTCGGTCATCGCTCTAGACACAAAATGAACTGGCCTATTGTCCTGCATTAGGCAGCTGCCCAGACCACTTTGACTAGCATCGCACTGTATAACAATCTCCTTACTAGAGTCGAAACTAGCCAAAGTGGGAGCTGAACTGACCATCTGTTTATGTTTTCAAATGTAGCTTGCTGTCTCCTTGTCCATGTACAACACGCCTTTTTTTCAGCAACGCTCTCAGTGGTGCCACTACCTCAGAAAACATTGGCAAAAAGTCCCTAAGATAATTCATGAAACCTAGCAGCTGCTGCAGCTCCTTCTTATTACTTGGTTCCTTTAAGGACTGTATTGCAACAACTTTGTCGGGGTCTGGGTGCACCCCCTCTTTGCTAACAACAAACCCCAAATACTTAACCTGATTTACACAATATTGGAACTTATCTGAATTAAACTTAATGTTATACTTAACAGCTCTCTCCATCACTTTCTCTAGAACTTGATCATGTTCATCTTTAGTTTCTCCACTAACCAAAATGTCATAAAAATATACAAACACTCCCGGTATGTCACCAAAGTAGTACTTAGTATTTAATTTTTGATATACTTCTGGCGAACTGGCTAACCCAAAGGGAAGTCTCAAGAATCTGTAACACCCAAATGGTGTGTTAAAGGTACACAGTTTGCTGGACTCCTCATCTAATGAAACCTGATAAAATCCATCCTTTAAGTCGAGCACTGAGAACCACTTTTTTCCGGTCAAACTGGACTTTACTTCTTCAATTGTGGGAATAGAGCAATATTCTCTCAACACATACTTATTTAGCTCTTGGGGGTCTAAGCACAATCTCAACGAGCCATTTTGCTTTTCCACTATCACCAAAGTGTGCAGCACCCAATCCATTGCTTCCGTGCAAGGCTGAATAATGTTTTTACTCACCAAATTATCTAAGGTCTCCTTTAACTTAATACTTAATGGAGAGTGGAACCCTTCTGCTCGCATTTGCTACAGGCACTGCATCATCCTTCAGCTTCAAATTGTATACATCTGGAAAGCAACCAACGCCTTTAAAAGCCTGTTTATACTTCTGAACAATACTATTTTTTCCACTTCTTTCAGTTGTCACTTGGAGAGACCCGACTCTCTGAATAAGGCCCAACTCCACACACGTATTTAAGCCTAATATTGGACATGCTCTATCATCTTGAACTACCATAAATTCAGCCAGTGTCATTTTTTTTATCGGTTTCACAGTCCACGACAATTTTTCCCAATGGCTTTACCTGAAACCCCCAAAAGCTTGTAACCTTGCTTTTGTTTTGACTAGCTGAACCTCCCTACCCAGTTCTCTATACACCCTGTAAGGCAGTATATTAGTGACTGCTCCTGAATCCAGTTTAAACTTGATACTAACATTCCTGACTGTCACTTCTTTAAACCATTCCTTATCATTTTGACTGTGTATCTGTTGAACTGACAGTATCTCCAATGAGTCCGACTGACTGCTACTGCTCTCTTCATCATAGCCCACTGCGAACATTTTACTGTTCCTTTGAGATCCTCCTTGCTTGTAACGTCTACTCGAGACCCTTGCTTGACTCTTGCAAGCAGCTGCAAAGTGACTAAAACCCATACACTTGTTACATTTTTTTCCGAAAGCGGGACAGTTCCTCAACTCGTGTTTTTTTAGACATCTTGTGCAATCTACTTCTTGTCTATCGGGCCTATCCCTCGACTGTTTTCGAGTCCCACTGCGACACTGATTTGTTCTTCTTGACCTAACCTCAAAAACATCTTGTGCTGCCTGGCCTTCAGTTAGAGCCTTGGCACTAACCTCCACAATTTCTACTGACTTACAATAATTTACCAGCTTCTCCAAGGGCATATCACCACGTAGTAATTTTTCTTGTGTCACTGACGACGCTATTCCTAACACAACTTGCACTTTCAGTAACTTCTGCTCTTGATCCCCGAACTCACAAGGCTCGCTTAAAAGTTTCAAATCCGTGTAGAACTTGTCAAAAGACTCACCACTTGCTTGTTTATGACTAAAGAACTTGTAAATGTTTATTATTTCATTCTTATGTGGCGCACAGTGATTGCCCATTAGCATTAAAATTCCTTCAACTGTTTCTTCTTCACCTTCCTGTTCACGACGCAACACATTGTATACCTTCAACACTTCCGAACCCATAAGATTCTTGAGCCTGGCGATCTGAACTTTCACTGGCTTAGTGTCCGTTTCAGTCGCTAGAAAGTATACTTCTATCTCTTGCTGAAACGACTTGTAATTGCGTGCCACATCACCACTTAGAATCAGTGGGCTTGGCTTACTATTAAACTCCATGTTCTCGTCACTCACTTCAGTTATCCTATGTATCCTACCGACTGCGCCATGTTCTACTAGTACGTAGGAGACTATGAATATTCTACATTAATAACAAACACTCGTTGTTCTTTACTTTATTAGCATTTCCATACTCAACTACAAGCCATCTTTCCTCTGACCTTGTCTACACACTTTCACACTGTTGCCAACCCTCACTCTCGCAAGTTCCCAAGTCTTTATCATACAAGGATAACTATGTAGAAAATTGCATGATCAACCCTTGTGTGGTGGTGGAGCGCAGCCACCATGGGACCATCATAGTACGGGAAGTTAGTGGACCAGGACTCCGGTCTGGCCGTTTGCTTTGGCAGGCCAAGCAGGCTGATGGTGCAGTGGTAAAGTTGCTCGGTTCGAAGATATCACCTATGCAGTATTTTTTTTACAATTTCAAAATAATGAATAAAAAATCCAATTCCATCTTAATTGTATTTTGCACTGACTTGCTTGGGACTCTATTTACACATGCCATCACAAATTTTAAAATAAATTAGTTTTATGGTGGTGTCAATATGCAGAGTAGTCTCAACTACCTAAAACGCAGCATTAGTAGTGATTAGCTGTACTACTGACTACTTGACTAACACAAAATGTTAAAGGAGAAGGTAGGGTGCCACTAGAGATGATTAGGACTGTAACAACCTGCTGCTTAAGGTAAAGGTCAAGGTGGTCTGGTGTTAAGATGCATAGTAGCTGAGCACGGGGATGCAGGTTTGAATCTTTGCGTGTCTTCATGTATTTTGACAGAGTGGGGAAGGCAGTCCATGTTAGGATGGTGAGGGAGTGGAAGGTGTTGCAGGGAGATTTGGTGACAGCAAGAAGTGTGGGGCAGTTCAGTGAGCTCTTGTTGAGAAAGAGGATTGAGAGGAAAAGTACTTGCCACCGGTCATCAGCCCAATTGCAAGGGAATTGTTGTTGTTATTGTTATAATTGTTGTTATTATTATTACTACTATTATTATATTACAGAGGGTAGCAACAAGCAGTTATTTAGATTTTGCATCTAGGTGTTGTGGATGTGGACGGCTTTACTCTTCAGAAAAAGGCGTTTCACGATTAATGTCAACCCCATCATAGGCTGGAAGGATATTAATTTAATGTTTCAAAATAATCTTTTAGCATGACGGTCGTGATTAAGGCACCATCCAAAACAGTGCATTACAACTTTAAACAAGTATCAGACAATTCTCAATGTAGTTTTCGTCCCACCCTAATTTTGTTCTATTAGGTTGAGCCGTTAATGGCCCAATATACTCTCTACTCAGCCGAAGGCCTCAAAAAAAACAAACACTCCGAAGGCTTAACCCCACGGAAAAGCTCGCACAAACAGGGCAAGACTCGGCAACACTCCTACCTATCCTTATAGATGTAGGTTGCAAGGTTAAGGTAACTGCATTCTTGAACAAAGAAAAACTCGGGAAAAATCACTTATCACCACTATATATTCAGGTACTTTTCTTTACATATACAAGACGTTACAATGT
>PNEQ01112419.1:0-14464 GCA_003012365.1 Medauroidea extradentata
CATCCCGCCCAATTTTTTGTAGTTTCTGATATTTACAGTAATGTAGAAAACTCCAAAAAAGTGGTCATAACTTCATTAAAAAAAATTCTAAAAAATATTTTTTCATGGTCAGTCTAATTGAAATTGTTCTCTGATTCTTGTGCCACGCAACAACAATCGAAAATTTAAAAAAAAATCCGTCGCTCCATTGCCCTTAAGGGGTATTGATCCATAACACCTTGGATTTATCTGTTTTTTCTCGATAACTTCTATTCCAGTCGATGTATCAAAATTTTTGTCACGACAGGGCATATACACGAACTTAATCGGTTTTCTGCGATTGCTGGAACCATAATATATTCATTATTTTGCAACGGGAAACAGCTGAAAAGGAAGAATTGCTTTATTTACGGGAGCGACTACATAGGTCACAAAATTAACATAAACAATGCCATATGGATTCCAAAAAGTGAATGAAACAATAAACTATGCCTTGTCAGCATGCGAAAAAGTAAAACAATGTGTCTATTCCCTGATTTATAAGAAAAACCGTAAAACCCGTCTGACAGAATCCCCCTTAAACATGGAAAGCAGACGACTGTTTAATTTTGCCACAAAACTAAAGTCGATTACTCTCAACAACGCTGCAGTTCTTGACATCTAAACTAATTCAACTAAACTCCCTCCATAAATACAACATAAGGCATAAAACCAACTCTCAAATATCGCGTCATATCAGCGCAGCATTCCAACGATCATTTCATGGCCGTGTCTGGAACGAGCTGCCACCCAACATGAAAATGTCAAGTTCCTTAGCAGTTTTATATATATATATATATATATATATATATAGACTAATATTTTTGACAGATCAAAATCGTCAAAACTGAATAAGGTTGTTTGACAGACAACATATACAACTTACATAATGGTGTAACCAAGAAAATAACTATTACAGTGGCTGAAAGTAATTATATGTGATTGCGAGTAATTTATCTTTTCTCTGTGCAATTATCTTCGTGTGTTTTAACATTTAATGTGTTATATGTAAACAAATATTTAAGTAAGTCCTTCTAATAATTTTTTTTTTTCAATGTTTTTTTCTCTGTGAGTATGTATTTCATCAGTGATTCTGTTTGTACACGACAAATTGTAAACCGGCTGTTGTGCTGAATTTTGATCGTGTATAAATAAATTAATATCGAAGAACTGTTTCACAGTTTTGTTTAAAATGTTGTTTACTATGTTAATTAATTTTTTTCAAGACAGAATGAACAATGGTTTCAATTAACTATGCGATAAGGTAAATCCTCATTAATCAACTAAGTAGCCAAATCTATATAATGTTTTGTCCTGAGAAAATTAGAATACATAATAAAAACAATTTTTAACAAAACTGTGTAGCATTTTTACGATATCTTTTCTCGTTTTTAGGAATAAAAATAAAATATTTGTGAAAGCAGTGTTGGCGATCAATAAAATGGAAACCACTGAGATTAATATAACAGTAAAAAATATAACGGTGCCTGCGATGGCCTGCCGGCTGACAGGTGGTATTTTAGGTCATGTCTCAATTTAAAGAGCACTTACTCTATCGCGTGACAACAGAGAGCTTTTGTTTGCTCTGTCGTGTTCTCGCTCTCTCTAATCGGGACGATGCTCTCTCGTATTTGTAAACAAAGCAAATGTAACAAGTGCGTAAATTTTACTAATTCAATTCATATACGTATTAAATACATTTTTGGGCTGTTCAAATAATTATTTTTAAACTTAACTGGCGTCGTATTTCGATCTGGAAATAGCTGTTTATAGGCGATGCCAAAATTTTTTATTGAAACGCATATCCAAGTCGAAAATACTAACTTAATTTCTCGTCATAAATAACTGTTCGCCGGAAATGATTAATAATGTATAAATGTTGAAATATTTGCAATATATGACGCACGTTTCTTCAGTAACCGCATTCCGTAGTTGTAAAGCGGTTTTCACAATACAGCGGCGCGATACGCGCGACGCCTGCCGCCAGCGACGAGTTCGTGCCGCGTGTTCATAATAGAGCGATGAAATATCGCCGGCCGCTGGCGACACGAACTAGTGATGCCATCTTTTTCATAGAGAAATAACTTAGCAACTGTAAATGTTTTTTGAAGAAACCTGAACGGAAAATAAAGAAATGATAAGTGTGTTTATGCTCGCATCAATTTAAGTAAGTAAATATCAAACAGAAAATAGAGGTTAAACTTTCTACCGAAATATAAAGCAAGATAAATATATTAGTTTCTTTTCAACCTACTTACACAATATATTACTTTAATTTACGCAAATGCCGGTATTTTAATATAATTTTATTCGTAGAAAATTTGTTTTTGACTTTGTTCTAACCTGAAAAATAGTTGCGCGAGTGTTTAAATGTAAACAACTTTTCTTCTTTGCATCCGTTGCTAGCGTCGAGACTCTGATTGGCTGACGCTCGTCGTTGAGCGACACGTCGCTCTATTGTGAAAATCTCTGAATCAAGAAGCGTACGCCAGAGAGCAGGAGAGCGAGTATAAAACTTCGTATTCTCGCTCTTTCGTACTCTCGGCGAACAAATGAGACAAGACAGAGAGCGAGTGCTCTCTCTGACGTAGTTGTGACGTATTTGCGAGGGCGAGGGCACGGAGGAGCATTGTTGGGTTAATTGATACACGGCCTGTGTTTCATGTTCATTTCCCACCAAGGAGGGCCTGCGGAGATCCGGTCCCTCGCGGCGCGGCGTCTGCGAGCCAGGGGAGTAGCGCTGCTCGTCGTAGCGGGGCGGGAGGCGGTTTATTTTTAGCCGCGACAGTTCACGGGCCGTTCTACGTCAACGCTCTGCCGCGGGGTGTCGGCCCTCGCCTTCGTCGTCGTCGGACTGGGCCGGGCTCGACCACCCGCCGGAAGTCGCCCGCCCGGCTCTCCAAGTGCCACATTCCAATGCTGCTAAGCAGGGCCGGTGCTACCATATATAGGTCGTTCGGGGTAAAGCGAGCACTGAAGATTTAACCTTAAAAAAATAACTAGACTTACTGTGTATGATTTAACATTGACAATATCTACCTTACTCATTCTATGATTGGCAGCGACTTGCCGAATGTCGTTCCATGTATTTTCCTATTTAAATACAACAGTACGGAAATTAAATAAACTTACCTCGGCATAGCTGTTTTTTGTATGATTAATAAACATATTTTTATCAAACGATGTAGGTTCCTACCGATTGTACAATTTATCTTCAACGCGCAAACATTAAGTGACGTGTCCAGGGAGGTTCCCGTCGTTTGCTGTTACGCGTGGAACGGTACAGATTGTCTAAAAACAGAAGTTTAGCAGGGCTTTTTTGAGCTCTCACCTTATCACGAACCGCCTATAGGCGAACGCCTCGAGCGCCATGACAGCAGGGGTGGTCCACATCAGATCTTACTCAATAATATAAAATCAATGATAATAGTGGTTTGTAGGATTTTGTACGTGTCTGTTACTCTTACGTAACATAAATAGGCCCAATTGTTTAAAATGATAAGCAAATGTATGGCGGCACGATTGAAATTGAGGTAAGTCTGGAAAAGTACATCCTGTTTCTTGTTTAACGAGTAAGAAGTATGGATTGACTAGTAACGAGGATCTTTCCATGTTTATCAATTTTCACTTGCTTTCCCAACAAATGCTCTTGTGTGTCGAAAGTATTATTATTATTATTTTTTTTTTTACAAACGCGAATTACTAGCAGGATATGTAGCAGTAGCTCTCACTAGTGGTTAATGTCGTTGAGTTTGATGGTTCTGGCTGTTAAGTGCGTTTTTTTTCTGGCAATTAAATTGTGTTTTTTTACCTTAAGCTTTTTATTTGAATTATGTAGAAATTATAAATATACAAATTAAAAAAATGTTTCGCGTACTTTCAACGACTAGAAAAAAATATAATATTGAGGTTACCGAGTGCGGAATTTTTTTTTTTGGGGGGGGGGGGGTTTATCAGGTAATTCGCCTACTGCTCCAAATTACCTTACACCGGCCCTGCTGCTAAGATTACTGGCTAGTAATATGCCAAATAGAACGCCTTCAGCACTCAGCGACCTCAGTAATTGAAAAACAAATGAAATGATTTGCCAGTAGAAGTAATGACGCATGCAGTCTAACATAAGATACTTTAGTATACATTACAATCATTCTTTAAGGGTGTTCAAGTGCGATAAAATCATAATGTTATATCTTTATGGAAAAGTGTTAGTTTTCTAGACGATACTAATGAGTATAGTTTCCTCTCACAAAACAATTTTAGCTTTCATAGTTTTCTCATAACGGTGCGACAAACTCAAAATTTGCTTGTTCTGCTGCCATTCAAATAGTGAAAACCAACTGATCTACTTGAATGAAAATAATTCACTGTGATATTACGTCCCACTAGCTATGCATTAAAGTATTTAAAATACCATAACGTAATATTTTGAATTTTTTTAAAAAATCTCAAAAGTACAGGAAAAATTTTGAAAATTCAGCAGTTTTTTTAAACACAAAAATAGGTAATGGGATTTTTAAAAAAAAAATTTGCTACGTAGCCCGTGGCATATTATTTCACTGTGAATTATTTCACTTACATAAAGATATTCCACTATTTGCATGGCAGCCTAACGTGCAAATTTTGACTTTGACACAACGTTATGAGAAAACTAAGTGAGTTAAAATTGCTTCGTGAGAGGAAAGTGTACTCATAAGCATCGTCTACAAAACTAACACTTATCGCACTTGAACACCCTTAAGGGAGCCACCTACCCGGGCGTTGGAGGTTCAGAAGCGACGGAGCTGAAAGGGCGACCTTGGAGGGCGCTTCAAATGCCGCTTCGCCACTACGAGACAAGTTGTGAACTAACGTGCCAGATTCCCGTTGATCCATTTTTACTATACGACTCTAAGCAGTAACCATATGATTTTACAGGTAGAAAGTCTGCAGCTAAGTTCAGTGCACGTCTATATTTGATTTCCACATACATCTGGTTAGTACATTTTGAAGTACGGCAGTCTGAAAAGACCGTTCTTAGTTATGTTTGAGGTTTCAGAAACAGTGCTTTTAATAAGCATGTCTTAACGATGTCATTCCGACAATGTCCGAAGTGTGTTTTCTTATCGTTCATTGGCACAATTGGCACATGTGAAATAGATCTGTAAAAAAACTTTACGAACACACGGCAACGCGTTTTAAATGGACGCCCAAGAGCATGAAATGCATTTCTAAACGCAAGTAATTTTCCCCCCCAACGTAATCGTGTTCTTATTTTGTCAAGTTATCTTTCTCACTTACTCCCCTTCTTAGTATCTCGTTCAATTTTTCCTCCTCAGTACTGATTACTGGATTCATTTTTATGCACTACAAGAAGGCATTTATTTATATGCTATAAATATCGTGAAAACCAGTATTGATCAACCGGTTGCAACACGTTTATATTTGCCTCTCCGAGTCCTCAGTGAACTAACTCTATCAAGCACCCAGCGTCAGAAGAGTTCCCCTTCATTTACACTTATTTTCTTTCGCTCCAGTCGAGACTTCCCTTGTACCTTTGCCTTAAAAGGGAGGGGGGGGGGTTCAATATTCTCTGCCGGAGTGTATTTAATGGACGACTTGAAGTATACGCCCCCTGACGTCACCGCAGGGGAAAAGTACTGTGGGAAACAAAGCTTGTTTACAAACATGCTGATTTGTTAGTTGGTAATTTCAGAAAGCAAAAATGTTGCGCATTCATAGATTTGTAGGCAAGGGTAAAAAATAGTAGTTTCTACTTCATGGTTAACATACGCAAATACATAAGATTAATGATTACCTGAAAAACCGGCAAATTCCAAACAAATAATCAATTTTCTTGACGTACATCTCATCCGGGACATGTGAAGCCAAACAGCTATATGAAGGTTATGTTCGGCTGCGGTATCCATGGAGGTAGGAATTGTTTCCCACACCTGACTGAAGCTCTGCCTCTTTTCAAGTCGTCCATTCGAAGCATGCAGGCGAGCGCAATGAATTAGTTTGATAATCCAAAATCTGTGTTATATGTTTCGTGTCATAAGCATAAATGAAACTTGTAGCACGTACTTTGGTAGTAGGATATAACATTTTCTCGATAGCGATGTTTTTATAGACATAATCAAGGAATACTAAGGGAAGCTGCCATTGTCGCTAGCAAGTAACCATCCCAGCATTCGACTTGCATGAGTTAGAAAAATTCATGTAAATTCCAAAATTAAATTGAAACTTGTGGCGTTTGCCGAACCATATTCTAGAACATCGCTGAATTTTCATCCTCGTAAAATACGATGCTTTATCTTCCCCATGTCATAATTTATTATTTAAACTATTCCAAAGCCGTTCTGTTGTGATCACTAAAGCCTCACTAAAATTTTCAAATTATATGTCGTTCCTAGCCCAAATAATTAGGCGACTCTGTCTTATTTCTGGTGTTGCTACAGAGTTTCAAACAGGATAACAAACCCACCTCCATGCGCATCTTATAATCATACGGTCATAATTTGTAATATAAAGTATGTTAAACGTACCGAACGATGGTTGTGGGTATTGTTATTTTGACAGGGTGTGGCCATTACCGTGAAATTCAGTTCTTAATGGATGCATGCATGTCTAACCACAAGCGTATTCCATTGTAGCATTGTTGCGTCGCTGTATCTCGGCGTTTCGTGGTGACTTTCACCGCATCCTCTCCGCTTAGCGTGACTGTTGGCATCATTGTAGGCAGGAAGGCAGGGTAAGGGGGCGGGCATCTCTACAGTACCTCTCTCTCAGTTTTCCTACGGGATACCAAAGACTCCACAGTGATACCTCAAGGGAAAACAGTGACGACTTAAATGTTTGAATTTTAAGGCCTCGTTCTTTAATTTTGCAGTGGTTTCGAAAATATATTTTTAACTCAAATTTATACACATATCACACATTCGTTCTTACAGTTTTAACACTTGTATATCATAGTTTGTATCTGAATTTTTTCTGTTGCAATACATCAAACGGATTTTTAGATTTTTGCCCCCGAAATATCTCATATTTTGCTGTCAAAATAAGCCAGATTTAAGCAAAATAACGTTTTGCTAGCAAACGGTACATTATTTTACAAAAATCGCTTGGGAAAAATCTTGTATTGTATTACCATACAGAGCCTCAAATTTTTTGAAAGCTTTTGGTTAAAAAATATTTGAGTTAATTGCAATTGTTTGAAATAAATTAAAGATCATGGCCTTAAGAAACTGGCCAAATCCACAGCTAAATGCAATGAACGCTGTAAAACAGTTCAAACACCATGTTTTTTTTTTCTACTTATGTAGGTTTTTTTTCCTTTTGTGCACGGGTACAATATAAAAAAGTTAACATTAAGAACTAACAACCAAATGAAAAGAACTGAGCAAACTCAGGGGACACAATATTAAAATATATTTGGACCTTAGTTTTTTTTTTTTTTTTTTTTGTGGCACGGAAACTGGGACGGCAATAAGTCGACTCCAATATGTGTGCTACACACAGCTTCGCCTCTAAGCTCCGAGTACTAAACCAACCTGCAGTGTTTGTGACTTGAAGCGGTGACCCTGTTATTTTATCTGTGGAAAGTATGTGGTAAAGTCCAATACGGGTTTCTATGATTTTGTTTTACGATTACGGTTGATATTTTCTGAACTACAGCAACGGGAATTTTTTAAAATCATTTTTAGGAGCTTGACAATAATGTTTTTAATCATCGCACGGCATTTTTAAAGTCATAGGGACACCGTTTGAAGTGTGCCTTCTTTTCGTAGTTAAACTCATTGGGAACATTTTTAATAGTTGTACAAGAAAACCATTTCCGTACCACGTTACCGCACGACTGACGCACCAGGGCAATTATCTCTTAAGGGGGCTGCCTACCTGCGCTTCAAATGCGTTTCTGCTAGTTGCGGCTATTTTTTTTTTACGAAACTATTTAACGCGGATTGTATTTGTATATCTTCGAAAAGAACACACACTTCAAACTTTGTCGCTAGAGTTTAAAAAACTTGGATCTTTTATTAGAAATATCATTTTCGGGCCCCTCAAAATGGCCAAAAATGGGTTTTCCAGACTGCCGTATCGAGAAAGATAACAACAGGATTCTAAAAACACAACTATAGGAACAAGCCGTAGACTTTGAACTATGCTACCCTCAAGTAAAATAATCTGGTCACCGCTTAAAGTCCCATAGGAAAAAGGATAATAATAAAGCACTGCACGCCAGCTGAGTGGCTTGCGCGGAGAGGCGATAATGTACTATATACGTTGTTCAACGGCAACCTTACCGTTCCTGCCTCACACACACAAACGCAGCCTATCTAGGGAGGCCCCTTAACTAACTTCGCGCCAGATGAAGGTGGTAGGTAGAACAGACGAGGTGTTCTCGAAATGTTTTGGCAGGTGTCGGCTGAGTAGCTCACACGTGCCTCCGCGGGTGGTTTATAGGACCCTGGAGGAGTGGAACAGTTTTGGCCGGGAACTTGTGGTGAGAGGGGGGGGGGGAGGTAAGCACGACTGATGTAACGGCAGGAGAGTTCCTTGACCTCGCGACCGACTAGTAGGTCTGTATTATTTTTAGATGTTTGTTGCAATGGGAGTTTGCAATTAGAATTTATTGGTTTGTGCACATACGCCATTGCTCATGTTTTGCTGATCAAACTTGTGTTGAGTAACAAGGTACAAAAAAGAACAAAAAACGTAAAACACACACAAAACAGAGAAAAAAGCAGTCCCAGAGGAATTCTGTCAGTTTTTTTTTTAACTGACATAATTCCTCTGGGATTGCTTTTTTCTCTGTTTAATGTTTGTTTTATGTCTGTTTTTGTTCTTTTTTGTACCTTGTCATTCAACACAATGATCAGCAAAACATGAGCAATGGCGTATGTCCACAAACCAATAAATTCTAAGTAGTTCTGTGTTTCGCTCCGAGGACCCGTAACCACAACTAGGTCCATGGTGTATCAACTGACTTCGAAAACATTTACTGAAATTCGTAGGATATTTGGTGATACCAATACACAGTGGCGTAGCCAGGGTTTGGGAAGGGGAAGGGGGTTCATATTGACAATTTCATAAACACCGATCTCTGTAATTAATAGTAATGGTTGCGTATTTCGAATGCACGAAAATGATGCTGAAAGTAACCTGATAAACTAAATTTATATAAATTCAGAACGGTGCTGTTTAAGGATCTGGGCTAAACTCCTTGTACAGTCATGCTGTGTAAAATTACCAACAGTAACGTAATGTCGACAGTTTTAAAGATAACTGGGCCCAGAACTGTTGGTAAACTTTACCAATATTTCCCAAAATGCGAGTATTTAAAGTGCGTGATTTAATCTTATTATCATAGTACGAAAGTCAGAGCTAAGGCCATTCAAACAGTTGATATGGTCACACAAGTATACCTAGCAGGGGTAATTATCTGCGTTCCCCTCCCCCACTATGAATTCAGGCTGCGCTGAAGTGAGGTTAAAGTTGATTGGAAGTGACTGTCTATGAAGCACTGCTCCCGACTATAATTTGAACCTACAGATTTAATTAAAACTGGTGCAATTACTCCCACAATATGTATGTATGTGTGTACGTGTGTGTGTGTGATACGTGTTTTGTGTGAAATAATAAATAAATTATGTCTCTTCTAATGCTGTTAAAATGTGCTAGAATAAAGTAACTTAGAGTTTCAAAATTGTATCGCCAACCGTGTATAGTTTACACATGTCATTGTTGTGAAGGTAGTAGGAAGTTAGCGTGTTCCATAGATGGATGTTTTCATCGTGACTTTAAAGTCGTGTGGAATGTTAAATAGTCAGCTTATCTTGTAAATAAAATTATACCTTTGTAGGTTTGTTGAAAGTATCCCCCCTCCCCGCAACTTAACATGATCAGTTAGTTGTATAACGCTGTATTAAAAAAAAAAAAATCACTGTTACGTCATTTGTGTTTAAAAACTTGCGTTTCTGAGATCGTTCGTTATGCAGCATTCGCCACGCACTGGCACAACCTTAACCTAAATGCTAGGCTCCTGCCAAGGTAGTTCAGAGTTCATGCTGTAGTCCTCGTCATGAAGAGGTTGTGAATAGACCGCACATTTGATCTCTCTAGAAGCATGCCCTATACACTCTCTTTACTTCGAATGGCTGTCACCTCCTAGCCGGGAAGCAGTTCACTTCACCATATGCTAGTGCATGGTTGTGTAAGACTGCACACGCCGGTATACATGCTGCTATACGAACCGAAGTGAGTTATTTGTATTACGCTAGCTGGCGTAGTTTTAGTGATTTATAATGATTTACACACCGTATTCATTCCTTACCAAAACATTTTAGAAAGGGTTTTAGAAACAAGTGGAGTTTTGAACAAATGTCTACCTACACCTTTCTTCCGCCTTACTGATGTTTTATAATATCGCGGTGTGAATTTACTAGAAAAAAAAAAGGGGGGGGGGATTTGTAATTTCTATAGGTATTACATTTTTATTTTTCTGGTTGTTGAAAGTGCTCGAAAAGTTTTTGAACTCACATCATTATGCTTTTTTACACAATTAAAATAAAAAGCCTAAGTTAACATAAATCCGTTTCAATTGTCAGTAAAAATGTACTTATGGGCCAGAATTATCAAACTCAACGAGACTAACCACTAGTTACTTGAGCTACTGCTGCAGGTAAGGTAAGTGGTCTTTACTTCTCGTCGATAACAAGGTCCGTAGAGATGGAGACACAACTTGGTACAGTGGCAGGAACTGAGAGATGAGGCCTTTGTTAACAAACCATCCCAGCACTGGCCTGGAGCGATTTCGGGAAACCATTGGAAACAGAAATCAGGATGGCCGGAGCCGGGGGGGGGGGGGGATCGAACCAGGATCCTCTCGAATACGAGTGAAACGTGTTACCGTTGCGCTACCTCGCTCGGTATTGGTACACGTGCTGCCAACCTAAATTCTGTAAAAAATACTTCGACCCAACAAGAACGCCTGTTGGGATGGGTAGCAAAAATCGACGACCAATTTAACATCCTCCGTACTAGTCAATCGAATCTTTTTACTCATGAAATAAGAACAAGGAATATACTTTTCTCGAGTACTGTAAATCTGTTATTTGGTTGTTATGTGTTAATCATTTTTAATAATCCTACAAAGTACGATTTTGATTGAATTTCTTTTATCGAATTGCATAGAGCTGGTGCGAACCCAGGGGGGAAGGGGCCCGGCCCCACTTTGACCTTTTATGTATAGTTTATCCTTAAAATATTACAAAATTTTTAATTGCTACATTAAATTTTTTTTAAGGAACGCCGTAAATAGCACAAATTTCCACCTTAAAAACTAAATTTTCCCAGGGGAGTAACACTGGATCTCCCTTACTTGACTCGGGTTGTGGACATAGCAACTTTTTAAGGAATTCCCCCATCCCCCAGCATAGAGCTGTATCCGCCACTAGCATATAGTTAGGTCTGCCATCGACCACCCTGCTGCTCCTAGCTTTTTGGCGTCCTACGCTGACGCTTAGTTTGTCCTATATACACTGTATGAAGTTACATATCATAAAAAATTGAATACGATTTTGCCAACGGATTCTTATGTTATGTCACGGTATATTTAAGAATGCGTAAAAACAGTACCAACTCCTTTTTTTTCTTTATATATATATATATATATATATATCTTTATTTATATTTAACATTTGAAATGAAGAAACAAATATATTATCCGAAGCGCGTTTTGATACTGTACAATATAAAAATCAAAGTTACAATATGAAATGTTTGTATTTTTGGCATAAACACGCGCCGAAGCAAGAACAGCGCTTAACGGCAGTTAATCGTGCATTAGAAAGAGAGAGCGAATGTCCATACAACTCCATACTGTAATCTGAGATGTGACGCTCAAGATTTTATTCTATATACAAATTGGCTTTGCAATAGTTTTAAGTAGTTTGCATGCTCTTCAATTTCATGAACATGATCAAGATGGCGACTTTATTTTTGTGTAATTGTTCTGTTTCAGGTAGGTGTTACGTGGAATATTCTACCCTATGAAATTGCTCTATAATAGGTAAGTTAATGAAGCTGATATGGGTCCTGTGACAGGAAAATAGGACATGTGTCTTGTATGTGCTTTATCAAACCTGATATTGAAATCCCCAAGGGGACGAGTACTGCAATAGTCACTGTACAAATTGGAATAACAGGTATTATAACAGACCGTAATACCAACTATTGCGTCCCGTGCAATATCGACTAAAATCGGATTAGGTTAAGTGCTTCCTATCCGTGTCGTTACAAGACGTGTGAAAAAGAGGAAATTGACTGTCAATGAACGTGAAACCAGAATAGTCTTAAAAGATTACTGTATATGTTAAACGTTTTCACGAAAAAGAATTTTAAACATTTTAATTTATGTGGGGTGACAGCTGGGCGTGTTCTCATCTGAGTAGACACACTGAAAGTGGAAACCAAGAGGTTACATTTTCCGGGGAGGAGTATCTGTGAGTGTAGAAGAGAAAAGTGACAGAAAATACGAAACCACGCTTCGCCTTCAGTCAGTTTTCTCACAATATAAAAAGGTTTCTGAAGGACTTTAATAAAGATATGCATTCACAAAGGATACTTCTAGGTTACTATAGTTAAATTATTTGTTTAATTGAAGACTACGTAGTATAAATACATGGCGCTGTATTGGAATATTAGTAACAGAGATACGACTTTTGTCTTTGCTTTAAAAAAACGTTTTACTGTCGTGTGTATATTCTTTGAGAAATTAAGAAAAACAAATAATCGTGAAATGGTGCTAATTTATTAACTAGGGACATTCCTTAATGCCTTTTTGTGAGGTTATATAGAGTGCTTGATTTGACCGTGGACAGTATACGTGGTACGTGCAAGTAGGCGTTGTGCAGTAATTAAAGTAGGTAACTGTCGTCGCGGGCTGCTTGCGAGCGCAGTGCAGGTTTACGCATCCGCGAACTAATGCGCAGTCGTTGCAGCAATTGTCTGCTTCGTCCTTCGTCGCCATGGCATTTAACTGCTTCCGTCCTACCATTGTCCGCTCTTCCTCCTCGCCTACCCGTCTCGCGCCGCTGCTGCCGTCGACCGTGTTTTCATTCTCAAACAAGAAAAATAGCCGTAACTTGCATGTATTTCAAAACAATCGTCCAAAGGTGTTTTCAAAGACTCACGGATGTTGAGTAGACATGGACAAACTTTCGGTTTAAGGGCTTGTTCCCGAGTTTTTTTCAGACTGGTGCCAATAACTCAAATATTTTTTAACCAAAAGTTTTGAAAAAATTTGAGTCAATGTGCAATCACACGATGCACAATGCTGTGGACGCGTTTTTTAAAATAATGTACCATTCGCCAGCAAAAAAATAATTGCCTTCATTTTTGCTTATTTTCACGACGAGAAACGTGGTACTTTGGGTAATGAAATCTAAAAAACCGTTCAGTATAGTTATACAAAAAAATTCAGCTACAAATTATAACATATAAGTGTCAAAACTGTGCAGCGAAATTTTGATATGAGTATTAGGTAGCAATAAAAAAAAATATTTTCGAAATCACTGCAAAACTCGGTAACAAGGCCTTAAGGCAATGCTCTCTTGATTATACTGTTTTTGCGATAGTAAATTTTTTAAAATCTTAAACGGAGCAGATATCTAAAATATGTTTTGCAGTTTTGTTTAAAATGTTTTATGTCGTTATGCGTAATTTTTTTCAAAACAAGAAATTTTACGGTTTCGACTAAAAAGTCAACCAGAATTTCATTACTTACATAATTAGCTAAAACCGTATTATTTACTGCTTTGAAAAAATCAGCCAACATGGACGAGACGATTTTAAACAAAACTGCCAAACAGGTTTTTGATATCTCCTGTCGTTTTAGGCATAAAAACATTAATATCACTGAAAAAGATGGAAACAAGAGAGCCTTATGATGTACAAAACATAACCTGAGTGAAGTTAACGTGTAGAGAATGTTCATCCGGCAGATTTTCTATAAACTCTTTACTACCATGCGCTCCAACAGAGTAAGCGGCTGTTAGCGGACGATAGTTGTCATTTGGCGCGAAAAAAATGTAAACAATACAATAACCAAAACCACAATCAAGCGAACCTGAATGTAGGTCGAATGTAGGCGTACTGTGTTAAAAATATAAAAGCGATAAACACGGAACGAATTGTAATTGTATTGTAAAAATAAAAATAAGTTTAAAGAATGTACTGCAAAATGTTCTAACATGTATTAAACATTGATATAGGCCATTCGGAATAAAGTGAGCACTAAAGATTTAACCTTTGAAAAAAATCACTAGCCGTTACTGCATATACATCACCACTAACAAGAGTTACTTTACTGCTTGTATGGTTGGTAGCGATTTATTGTACGTAGTTCCGTGTATTTTCCTATTTGAATACAACATTAGTGAAAGAACATGTGACGAACTCGACCTGT
>PNEQ01112425.1:0-24134 GCA_003012365.1 Medauroidea extradentata
CACACAGTCCACAGAGTCTTGACTGCGCTCAAACATTCCAGGTTCATGCGCGAGTATCCAATGTCCATCGCGCTCGTTGCAGATTTCAGTATATGTAGCCATTGTATCGCCCCTCATAAATGAATACGTAACACACTGTTCGCCTTTCTCAACATCGATATACGTTGTTGTAGGATTGTACAGAGCCATGTTGCTAGTCATAGATACAGGATGCGAATGGTGCTAGCAAGCTCGCACATAGGGGCTTTAAATATACAAGCTGACGTCATACACTTTTTTCACCCCGACAAGATGGCGTGCACTGCTATCGAGTCACACATTATGCGTTTAATCAGTTTTTTCAATGCTACATTGCTAGCCGCAGCAGTACGATTGTTCACACCTGACGCTTCTTGCACTGGCACCTTTCGCTTCTTGTTGACAGCAGTTCTGGAACTTTGTCTTCGTTTACGCACTACCGGCGTCTTCTTGCAGGACGAAGGTGGCGGCGACATCTGCAGCATGGCTGGTGACAGCGTGGCGTCTTGCAGCTGCTGGCAGTCCGGTGAATGAAGGGTTGCGGGCGATCCAGGTGAAAGTAAAGTTGCCAGCGATGACTGTAGGTCTTGCTCGCAGTTACTTGCAGCAAATGCAAGTACAGCTTCTGGTGTTGATGGCAGAGGCGTCTCCTTTCTCATGTAGTGGACAAAACATTTTCTATTTGCAGAGCTGTCAACAACTTGCTGGCTTGGTTCGTAGAACGTTAATTCGTGCGAATAACGGACGTGTATTTTTCCGTCGCACTCTTCAGTAAATGTCTTCAGATTGTTTCCGGCCAAGAAACTGTACGTAACACTAGATAACGCTGGCACGCACTCTGCGTAGCAGTTTGAAGGATGAAATGTAGTCATATTCCTACTTCGGCCAACTGCGAACTGAGCTCTGCGCCAACCAGCCTGCCTATTTCTTTACAATCTCGACCAGTAATTGCCACAGGCGAGATAGTAGATGGCACGTTGTTGACATAAATGTACATCGACTCCTGCAAATAATTTCTCCTTCCACTGAGGCATCATCTGTCGGCATGTTACAATACTGGCTTACATATACACTGCTCTAGCACGAGTCTCTAATACGTGTTTCTTTTCAAAACAGAAGTTGGTAAATAAACTTCACATGCTAGCGGTGTACATACAGTTTGCCAGCACACTCTTCCTTCGGTCAATATGGTGGTGTGAAGCTCTCCCGTACAGGATTCTTGCCAACTTGTAGTAGTCCCTTCTTCTGTAGTCAGCTTGTAATATATGGTGTCGTCGTACCACCGCTGCTGTAGAGTTTCATATTCTGCTCTCTTCATTAAACTTACGGCATTTGTCGGCAAACATGTATTCGGTCTTAAATGATATACTGGACAGGTGATAAAACAACATGGCACAGCTATCACATTTGTATATTTTTCTTCATTGTAACATACCCAGTGTTCCAGTCCATTACAAGCTTCTAATTGTCCTTGAAGACCTGCAGGCTGGAAATGAACTCGTCTGTAGCCAACGCTAATAACTGCATAATGAGCAACGTTTAGCGGATTGAATGTTACATACATGTTATGTTTCATTTGCATAGGGGGAAAAATAAGGTTTTCTTCTACACTGCTGAAAACTCTAAAACGTGCATCACTTTACCATTACCTATCGACTTCAATCCTGCATAAGTAATGCTTGCTGTAATGTTGTTCAGTTCTCCAAAGGTACTGAATATCTGCACATACCGCTTCGGTAAATGTACGCGGAACTCATTGTCCAGAATACATGTTACGCACTTTCCACCGTACGCTGACTCAATAATCTGAAAATCGCTGGCCATGTATTGTTTACCTTTTTCTAAATCTGCCAACTTCTTGTATGAACTGACTGGTTAAGTTTAGCGATGAGGTCTGCCATGATGCTACTGCAGTGCTTCTGATGACGATACTGACTTTTAAAACGAATCGACGAGGCGCTTATATACGCGATTGTTCCCCACCACTACCACCTCCACTGGCAAGTATACGTTTTACGATTAGCAATCATCCCCTCCACATCTCAAAGCCCACTGCCGCAATAACAACGCATTTAGGTTAGGACAGGTCCAATTCTGATCACAGGCATCGCAGATAATGATTAACATCTGAATACTTTACATTCAATTTTTTAAACGAGGGACAGCCATATTGACTTTGTAGGTCCCAAATTTGTATATTTTCAGGACAGTATATACTCAACCATTTTTTTTGCTCGGCGCTGGCAACAAATATTACATCGTTGTGTGACATTTACATTTCTGTTAAAATATCACGAATTTTACCGTATTCTGTATTACCATCTTGCCACGATAGACAGTGGTAGTGTTCCGTCAACCATTTATTTGTAATTTGACTTTTGCGATCTAATAGTTGCCAGGGAAATGGCGGTAGGAATGTGCATGACCTCGTGTTATTAGCACAGGCTATGGAAATTTCCTTAATAATATATCCGCATTGCGAGGTGAATCCCTGCGTATTTGCAAACATGACGAGCGATGAAAGGCAACAGAGTAGCTTACATTCATTATGTTAGTATTTTAACAACTCGATCTTTTGAGTTGTAACTTACAAGTCGGTCGTGAATTATAAGCGCATATGCTTGAGTGTTTGCAGGTATGTTTTCAGCCGTCATTATTTCAATTTTACAGTCGATAACGCCACTGTTAACTCTGTCGTCCTGTTTACTAACGTCAAATACTAGAAGAGGTGCTTTACTTATAAAGTCTTGCGGTTCTAGCGTAGGTGTTGCTGCTTTAACATAATAATTTTGTTGAAACTGTGCGTACATTCTGTATGAAGGAGCTATACTTCCATTTGTGAAATCAGCATTTAAATCTACGTATGGATAACTTTCAGAGTTGAGATAAACTTTTACATTTCTCATTTTAACCTGATCAAATCTCGATCTATCTGCGGCAACTGTATTTTGTTTATTTGTTTGGAAAACTACAATTATGTACCTAGGTTTCTCGGAAGAAAAGCTAGATTTTACATTCCAATTTACATGCATCGACTGAGTAACGCTGGGATATGTTTCAAGCGCCCATGAGCGAAAAGCAACATCTAAGTTACGTCCCTTTTTAACGTATTTTAAGAATTTTATACGTTCGCACATATTTATCATTACGTGAGGCAGGAACCACTCTACTGATAGCAATGATAATTGCACTGCTTCGGACGGCGCAGCTGTATCGTAAAGTGTGTTTGCCGGTGTATTGGCCAGCAAAATAACCAGTTCCTGTTTTGAATTCACAATCACATGTTTGTAATCTTCAGCGAATCCTAGCAAGTAACTTAGTGGCACGCTTATTTTGAAATTACCATTTGCATGTATTTGAATTTGATAATCGTCTTCGAAACCCCAGCCAGCTATCTTGGCCGCAGGTAGATCATTTTTCGTAAAGCAAAGACAGTTTTTAATCGTAGTCGTAACTCCCACGTCTCGCGTATAGTCTATCTCAGTCCCATTGAGCTCGTAAGGTATTCTACTGATCATGTGCAGTATGCCATTGCGAATGAGCTTGGATGATGTGGGATTATTTCCATTCGGCTTTGTAAGCGTACCTCTGAATTTTAGAAAAGAATTGGAAGGCACAGTATACACGTCTTGATATTGCACCGGAATACGAATTTCAGACGAGAGAGTATACGGTCCTGGCAAAAATGGCGAGAATGTATGGTACTCAGTTTTCGTAATAGAGTCTTCATAGCTAACTGGCTCTTCAACATTTAAAATACCCGCGTCCATACTTGCAAACTGCAAACCGAGTCCTTTAAGAAAAATTACATTTTCACGCGTTAACACACTGAGCTCTTGCTTCGAACTAACGACTGATTTGTTGAGTGCACCCTTTTTATTAAAATTCAGCCCCATCACGTTTCAGGTGTAATCTCAGCGTAATTTCTTCTCCGCGGAAATTAATTAGCCTGTTTTCCTGATCTACGATTTTAACTACAACTACGTGCACTGATTTAAGTATTACCGGGGCGTAAATTAATGACGTGGGAACCTCTACTATTTTGAAGCCTGGCGGCACGGTCGTAGAAAATTCGTGAAGTGTCTGGTTTGGCGTACCGTTTAGGAATGAGCCGCTGATCAAATTGCAGTTAACTCTTATTACATTAGTCGACATAATGTTTACGGGCAAAGGGGAAACATGTAGTGTATTTTCTTTGTACACTTTATGTTCAAAACCCAGCATGTCTGCCATGGTACCGTCCTTTGTAAAATCTTCTGCTGCGGTACAAAACATTTCGCACTTGAGTGTATTTGCATTTCCACGAAGGAGAAACGTGTTGTCAGGGCGGAGAGCGCGTGATAAGTAATCTGAAATAGCCTCCAGTTCATATGTACCTACAGGTAGTAATATTTCTTCAGAAGCTGAGTTTGCTTTCACGAAACGAAATACATTGTTTGCCACGTCAACATTTGGTATGGAACAGTATGTTTGAAAATCAACTAATGCAGCCGACCATTTACCTTTCAACTCTAACGGTGGAAAATGCCGCGTACTCAACTCGGAGTTTTGCCCACTAAGTATCAACGTCACGGACATGACTGACAAATTTCTCCTACTTCTCTCTCATATATAATGTAGCGCGCGCACTAGTGACTACAAATAAATTTCAAACATAGATGGCCGCAATTCCATTTGTTGGCTCGTTGCTCGTTATTATAATTGTAGGGTATTGTAGTAACTCTCAAATATTTAATAACTTCAGGTGGGGGACGCAAGTTTCCGAAACTATCGTAATATTTAGCATTGATACTGACATTTTGTACGCAACCCAATGCGTGCCTGAGCCGCTTTCATCATTTAAATTAATAATTCCACATTCGGTTCGTCTTGGCTTGAGCAGCATTTTATCGCGCATGAAAATGCCACGAAAGTAAGGGACTTTTAATTTACGGACAATTTTTTTCAAATCCACGTTAGTGAGAGGCCTTCTGGGCAATGATTTAATGATTTTAATTTTCATCACTTCTCTGTCATGGGGAATGGTCGAAGATAGAGCCCCTTCCCATTTTTTGCTTTGCCGATAGCAATAGCTTCTTGGGAGCGATTATGACGGACAGCTTCAGCCAACTGTTTGCCGTTATTTTTCACAGAGTTCGCCGCGCGAGCAATCCCAGAAATTCCACCAATCAACCCCCCTAGTGCCCCGAGGGCAGGTAAGATTAATGGTAGGAAACCACCCTTCTTATTCCTCACAACTCGCCTACGCTTTTTCGTCTTAGGACTTCGTTTATTGGCTGTAAATTTAATCCCCATTCCCCTTTTAATTTTCGACTTCATTATTTTAGATACACCCCAAGCGGCTAGGCGTTCCCCTAATTTACTATGGGATGATTTAGCTATATTTTTTGCTTTGTCCGCGAGAATCGAGTCTGCCACTTGTCTATCTGACAAATTATTGCTAGCCGCGTATGCTATATCGTGTTCTTTACACGCGTTATCGAGAGCGTTTACTCCTATGTCGCCTCGTTTTATTCTTTTCTCAAGCTTTGTACCAGGACCGCAGAATCGATATCTGGGCAAGTGTGCTTCGAATGGCAAGTTGTGAATGATTGAATTTACAATACCACTACCACGCTTCTTCTTGATGTTACCTCTACAACGCATCTCACAACACTAAACCCAGTCTGCATATAAGTGCACACTATATACATTTTCCTTCAGAAACATGGAGGTTGTGAAACAAGATACAACTCTACCCGTGCGTATTTCTAAAGATGATGAACGAACATTGCACGAATCACGACATGGAGAATTACTGCCCAACACAGTTCAATGCATCATGGCAGGGGCTTCTGGGTCTGGGAAAACGTGTGTGCTAATGAGCTTACTCGAAGAACCGAATGGTTTACGTTTCGAGAACATATACACGTACTCAAAATCACTTCAACAGCCTAAATACCAACGTCTCACACAAGTACTTAAAGCAGTTGATGGTGTACAGTATTTTCCTTGCAGTGACAATGATGATGTCGTGCCACCCGACAAGGCGAGGCAAAACTCAATTTTCGTGTTTGATGATGTAGCATGCGAAAAACAAGGCTGCATACAAGCATACTTTACAATGGGTCGCCATGTAGGTGTTCATGTGCTGTACCTATGTCAAACTTATTCACATGCCGCAAAGCAGCTGGTTCGCGATAACTGTAACATGCTTGTCATATTTCGCATGGATGATATAAACTTACGTCACGTTTACACAGATCATGTCAACACTGATATGACAACCGACAAGTTCAAAGGCGTTTGCGCTTTATGCTGGAACGAACCTTACGGATTTCTCATCATAGTTAAAGATAAGCCGCTATTTAATGGACGTTATCATCGTGGCTTTGATCAGTATATAATCATACTACAGTAAGATATGAGCTTCGCGATATCAAAGGTTGGCCATAGTGGCTTAAAGCGACGAGACGAGACGTGTTTAGAGTCTATGTCCGACGGTAATTGCAGCGCAAATGGTAAACGTATTAAAGATGTCGGCACACCGAGACGGAGCACGGACGCTGTTAACAAGGCTTATGTTCAGTCTGCAAGTGAAAACTATGTTACCGCTATATTAACAGCATTGGAAAAAAATAAAATAGAAACAATTTATAGTATCGTAAATGCTATCGATGTCAAACTTAAAATAGTAGAAGATTATGTGACTGCAATCAAAAATACTGTAGATGACAGTAAGAACATGCAAGAAAACATAATAGCACGATTAATTAAAGTGCAGGGTGGTATCGATGTTATCCCAACATGGCTGACACCTACATCGATGCAACCTGCCAGCGCAAAAAATACAGTCACTAACAAACCACCTTCGCGGAGACAACCATCGCGCAAACCTATCAACAAACCGGGCATGTTTGTCACACCAACGCAAGGCGAACCTGCCATAATTGTTGACGGTGGAGCCATTCCAGTGGACAAGAGGACTAATATATAAACTGGGCCCTCTTTAGTTTTATACATAATATAATGTCGGACGTTGCAGAGGACTTGCATCGTGTCGTGGCTAATATACGCGCAAAATATTTACTTGCAAAGCGAGCGCGAATGGAACGAGATGCTGCAATGGAAGAAATATTCGCGCCAATCATATCAAGACTCGAGAAGCCGAAACCAGCTGAAGTTACGCCTCAAGATTCAACAGTTAAAGAAGAGGAAACAAACATTTTGAAACGAGCACGAGATGATGATGACGACGATGACGACATTGGGCAGAAACGCAAGAAAGTACCATGAGCAGCCTCCATGCATAATTATCTGAAGGAATACACTCCGAGATTTAACGATAGAATTTACGGTGCTTACAAACGGAATAAAAAATGGTACTTGGGAAACAAACAGTTATTTTTCCAGCCTGATGGTATCATACATATCGGGACTGAATTAATACGACCTGTTGTAGGACTGGGCGAATTGCTTTTTAAATTACATCCTCGCAAGTATTCGAAAGCTGCATTGCATCAGTATAAAAAAAATGTTGGAAACATCAAATGCGTATTATAAAAATAACAGGCCACTAAGCAATGCATATAAGGATGAACTACATCCGAAATTTGGCATTGTATCGGATTTGTTCCCGAACGTAGGTGGCGGTGACGTAAGCACTGGGTCGGGGCTGCTTAAGAATAAATTTGTGACTGATATGCATTCTGAATATGTTTATTGGGACAATGCAAATGAACTTGTGGACAGATTGCGTCTACTAATTGCATCTCGCCAGGCCGGCAATAATTCTCATTCGAATGAAATAGCAAATATAGTGGAAGAGTTGCGTGAATCACATTATATACGATGAGTCGTGTAAAAATAGCTGAAGAACTACACAGGCCAGCCAGACGTCGCTACCGGAGGAGGAAAGTAATTGTGTATGGATTGAGAGATCTATACCAATGTGACTTGGTGGAAATGATACCTTATGCAAGAGTAAACAACGGGTATAAATACATGCTTACCCGCATAGACTGTTTCAGCAAATATGCTTGGGCTGTGCCGATAAAAACAAAAAGTGCAAAGGATGTAGTCACTGCAATGATGGTCATTTTGAAGGATAAAGGTGCCCCGGCATACATCCAGTCAGATTTAGGAATGGAATTTTACAATGCAGCATTTCGCACCCTTATGACAAAAAATAAGATTAACCATAATTCAACGTATTCGGGCATTAAAGCATCTATTGTTGAACGCTACATTCGTACTCTGAAATCAATGATGTTAAAACGATTCTCTGCTCAGGGGACGTACAAGTGGACTAAAATTCTACCCGACCTAGTAGCCACATATAATCGCACATGACATGGTACGACTCGAATGCGTCCCGTCGACATTACAAAGAAAAATAGTAATGTCTTACGGCAAACTGTTTACAAAAATGAGAAGAAAATCAGTACATGGAAACTTAAGGCACGTGTTGGCGATGTTGTAAGCATTTCTAGAATAAAAGGTACTTTTGCTAAAGGTTACATGCCTAGCTGGTCCAATGAAATTTTCAAGGTGGCTAGAATACGTCCTTATGAACCCAGGATGTATTACTTGGAGGATGAAAATGGTCAGATCATAAGAGGCGGCTTCTACGCAGAAGAAATTAAAAAAACCAAGTTTCCAAACTCTTATCTCGTGGAAAAAGTCTTGAAGAGGAGAAATGGGAGATTACTTGTTAAGTGGCTTGGTTTCAGCAAGGATAAAAATAGCTGGATAGACGAGTCTGTAATCATCGACAAATAATGCGTGTTCTAAAGATATTTTGTATGTATCTGAATGGAGATAACATGTAGTTGAAAAAATAAAATTTTTGTATACAAATTGAATGTCGTTTTTATTTTATGTTATCTTCCAATCTGTGCTGTCTTTCTTTTATCGCCTGTCCTTTCTACCCCTCCTTGCTAAGATGAAGGGGAAGGGTCAACTCCCCTCTCCTGACTTCCGTCATATTGAAAGCCTCGATGGGGGCTAAGCGAGACTACTGCTTCGATAACCAGCGTGTTGTAAGCTTCACCATGTCATGCAAGAGCACCGGGACACCTGTGCGGGGGACGAACAGCGATGATGAATATTTAGAGTTTGTGTACGACGCCCTTCGACGAGTCGAAGAAGATGTATGACGACTACAGGACACCTTAAACGTAGGCGTTAGTCTACAACCATTGGGTCTACACCTGAGGGGGGCTGCTGCCACGTCCCTGCCTCCCTATCATCAAGAACCTCGTCGCCGTCCTGGGGTGGCAGGCCGTTCACCGCGACACGTGGCTGTGATCGAGGAGGCTGCGCCAGCAGTAGTCATCATTCATCATCACCACTCCAAGGTGGTAGGGTCTTCGAAGACCATGACCGCCCCCTCGCCATCTCCCGCAGTGCCAGATGCTGACTACATGCCAGGGCAGGCGTTCCTACAGGGGGAACTTGGGAGTGGATGTAAAAACCTACTGCCTAGAAGATGTTGCTACAAGAAATAACTCACCATATTCATACTTAAATTTACATAGGGACTATAAGGCTACTATAGTGTCTGTAACAGACAAGGTGGAGGAAACTGCGGCTCATTAGAGGTATGTGGAAACTGTACATTCTGAAGTATGACGAAAAGAGTATATGTATACATGTCTTGGAGAGAGAAAGAACATTGCCTGTTGGACACTGTTAGCCGAGTGGGCAAGGTTATGTGCCTTTACCAGGTATTCAAGGATTCATAGTTTGATCCTAGCTATCGCCGAAAGAATTTTTAGTTCACACAAAAAAAAATCGTAACTGTGAGCTCTCACTCACACATGACTTCGTTCGTAGACACTAGCATACTCTAGCAGACAACGAAGTAACCATTGGAATAAACATGGCTGCCGACAGCAGCGCTGCCTAGCAGTCAGTGCTGGAAAATGAGAGAAATGATGGCATCGTCTGTCGGTGCCGAGTGAGAGAGAAAGAGAGAGAGGGGAGAGAGAAAGAGGGAAAGAGAGAGAGGAGATAGAGAAAGAGAGAGAGGAGAGAGAGACTGATGACTTGGAAAGAGGGCGTCGTCTGTCGGTGTCGAGAGAGAGAGAGAGAGACTGATGACATGGAAAGAGGGCGTCGTCTGTCGGAGCCATGCTAGAAGGAATGACAGAGTGGGAAAATATGGAATGATAGAGCAGGACATTGAGACCTATGCTCTAGACTATTCTCGAAAGAATGACAGAGCAGGAAAAATGGATGCCAAAAAAACATTACCTAGATCATTCTCGAAGGAATGAGAGAGCATGAAGTACTGGAATGATAGAGCAGGAGAAAAATTAACAGAATGATATGAGAAAATGAAATACAAGACCATTCTCGAAAGAATGACAGAGCAGAAAAAACCTAGATTATTCTCGAAGGAATGAGAGAGCATGAAGTAATGGAATGATAGAGCAGGAGAAAAATTAACAGAATGATAGAGCAGGAGAAAATGAAATACAAGATGGCCAACAAAACTGATGACAAGATGGCCGACAAGATGGTGGCCAAGATGGCCGACAAAATGGCCGACAAGATGGCCGATAAAATGGCGGACAAGATGGCCGACAAGATGGCGGCCAAGATGGCGGCCATGGCACCGAGCACCGACGTCCCGCGCCCCCAAAGTGCAGCCCCCTGTTCCTTCTACTTAAGTGGATATTAGAATATTATAACATATTGTGTGAGGTTCACAGTAGCAAGACTAGCTCCAAGAGCAGTTCTCTCAATATCAGGGTATGATTTAGCTTTCAGTTCCCCTTCTGATTGACCCAAATAACAACAGTAGTCTAAGGTAACATTGAACCCTTCACTAGGGGAAAAAGTCACTGTGAACTTACACAATTTTCAAAGGTGGATCACAGAATTTTAGGTTTACCTGTAACCTATGCTGTCACAGAGAGATCCTCCAGCACATATCTCACGGTATAATACATTTGAAACTATGGAAATGCTTAGCACTACACTAGCAGGATTGAAATATGAAGGAACTTGAACAAATACTGCAGCCATAATTGAATATTTCACAGGGCAATGAAGCCAAGTAAGAAAGCTTCCAAATTTCAACTATACTATATCATTCAATACGCTACACATAATATATCTATACGTATAATCAAAATCTTCAGACATAGAATTTACTTACAACAACACCAGAACACATTGCATTCTCTATTTTGCAAAAGTTATTCAAAAAATTGTTACAAAGTTAGGGCGAGTTCATTACCTATAGGCATAGGCACAAACCAAATTATATGAAATTATAAACAAAATGAAAGACAATAATAAATAAATTGGTTTTGTGGCAAAATTCAAAAATTTACGTAATCTACACTTTTAGCTATGGCTGCCTAGGTAAATTAATTACTTAAAATTTAAATTAAAACTTATACTTATCCTTACGATTTTTAACAACATAAACAAAAGAAATGTAAATATGAGGCAAGATTTTTAAATTAAATAAATAATGAAAAATAACAACATAGGCAATTATGAAAATATAAATATAAACACTGTAGTCTATAAGCAGTACAATATTGTCATGAAGACAGTTTGTTGGGAATCAAAGGCATTTTAATACCAAATTTAATATTAAATTGTATGACCTCAGTTTGATGACAAGTAAATGTTGTATGCAGTTTTGTAAGTAATTGGAATAAATTAAAAAAAGACACTTCATGTTTCTCTTCCTGATATAAACTTGCAGCGTGGCCAGGGTAATATATGACTAGATTCAGTTTCTTGGACGTACTCCATTGCAAAATTGAACGACTGTCAAATAAAAACTAAACAAATAAAAGAAACCATAAAATAAGCAGAGTATGCTTAGTCAGCAAGATATATACACAACATGAAATTCCAAGATGGAATCGAGTCACATAAAAACAAACAGATAATAAAAGAAATTAATAACAAAATAAAATAAAAAACCAAATATCATGCGACACAACGATGAGACGAAACATCACACACAGTAGATATCAGACACGAAAAGAAAAATAACAAAAGAACACAACGAGTAGACGAGACAAAACGCAACAGATATCAGACATATACAGACAAGACAAACGACACAATGAAGAGACGAAACAAAACACAACAGTTTTCCAGACAGACAGTGTTACGACGTTTCGGAAACTGCGACTCGTGTTCCTGAACCCTGTGTGTCTAGCTGATGACGGGAACAGATTCCAGTTCCCGAAACATCGTAACACTGTCTGTCTGGAAAACTACTGTGTTTTGTTTCGTCTCTTCATTGTGTCGTTTGTCTTGTCTGTATATGTCTGATATCTGTTGCGTTTTGTCTGGTCTACTTGTTGTGTTCTTTTGTTATTTTTCTTTTCGTGTCTGATATTTACTGTGTATGTTGTTTCGTCTCATCGTTGTGTCGCATAGTATTTGGTTTTTTATTTTATTTTGTTATTAATTTCTTTTATTATATGTTTGTTTTTATTTGACCCGATTCCATCTTGGAATTTCATGTTGTGTATGTATCTTGCTGACTAAGCATATTCTGCTTATTTTATGGTTTATTTTATTTGTTTAGTTTTTCTTTGACAGTCGTTAAATTTTGCAATGGAGTACATCCAAGAAACTGAATCTAGTCATGAACTCCCATTGCACAGTTCTTTCAGAGATCATAGGGTAATATATGGTATAATAATTAAACGAGGCAACGTCCATCGTATTCTATGGCTCACCACGCCACGACGAGTGTTACATTCATAAATAAATACCGTTGACATAATTCTAAATACTCCATTCGTTCGACGCTGTACTTAAAAATGGTTACATTTAGCGCAAATACGAAAATTCCTATTGCAATGAATACAACGCTCCGTCGTTCATCCCTCCAAGCACTACTCAGATGGCACCTCTGGTGGCATCAGTGAAAGTCTTCCTAGCAGCACCTGCTGGTAATAAAAGTCTGAATTACCGCATACGATCGTCGAACATTTGATTCTCTTGACATTGTGTCTAATTTATCTTATATGTGGTCAATGTAATGGTAAGCTGCATACTGCGAAATTCGATGGTCTCGGCGCGCACAGCACGCGATGCCTCTGTTGCCTCTGTACATAACCAGGAGCATAGGTGTTTACACCGTGCTGTGACCAATGGATCTACCATCGATGAATTTGCTAAAATTTCAGCCAAAGTTTAACGCATGATCATTTAGAATCACGTAGACAGACCCATAATACGGCCTCGTTAAGTAAACTAACTGGACATGCTATCCATTCAGTTATGCCAAAAACCTTCATCATAGCATATCAAGGCACTGGTAACCACAAGCTTTTGCCGCAATAATGAGACATATCTCTAGCGATGCACTGTTGTGAAATCACTTTTACTTTCATCTATTAGTATATAGTAATACAGAAACATGAATGGTTCTTTAAATTAACTCACATGCAAAGTATTTTATAACACACTCCACTTATGTGAAGTGAAGGGCGAAATAATGACCCATTAATTTTTTAGAACGCCGTCTGTCTGAGCCACAAAATTGTGTGTAGAACTTCAGTAAAATTAATGTGATTTAAGTGCCATTTTTAAAATGAAAAAATAATATGAAATATTATTTAAAACATTATGTTTTTCGAGTAGTTATTTGTCTTTTATCATATTTCATAATATCAAATTCTTGAAGTGGAGAGCAGTCTAAGCGCAATTAACTTAACCCTTATTTTGAAATTAACAAAATTCCATAACGGAATATTTCAAGAACAAAACCGTCACTATTTTTTTAAATATAATTTTTCATACAATTAATTTCATTAAATTTAGTGTAAATCAAACTTTTTAAACTGGTTTTGTTTATTACCACTTCTAAATAGGAAGGAATTACATACGGCGCTATGTGTTTTAAAATATTAATATTTGAATCATGTATATTTTTTATTAAACATTTAATTTTTTACACGCAAAGTGCTCTTCCTGGTGTCAACAATACTGAAAGAAAATTTTTATGTACGAATGATTCAGTGAGAAGACGTGGGGGCGTTTACCATATTACAACGTTTACTACCGTTTTCTTAAATCATGATGTTTCTGAAAACCAATGTAGAACATATACAAAATGAAAAATTTTAGATAACAGTTTTTGCCAAATTCATGAGCAAATACCAGAACAAGTGACACATTCACTTTGCGTAATATCTTACGCTGCATTTAATGTACACAATAGCGGTGCCATAAGTAATTAATCAGAAACTTCCTGCAAAATACTTGCTCTTGAAAAACTCTTTAGCATAGGATTTCCCTTGCTTAGTACAATCACGTTGAATTACAAACATTTGTAAAATTCTTTAATGTCCTTAGCATTATGTTATGTCCCACGCCCTGTCAAGGTTTCTTATATATCAGTCCGGTGTTTGATATGATTATATTAATACGGATCATTCCATCAGAATCAAGTGAATATGCAATCACGTGAACAAAACTACAAGGAATTTATCAGTTTTTATATGAATTCTCCGCTTCCAGTCAATTTATTTCAACGTATTCTATCACATGTCTTGCAGTAAGGTAAAATAAACGTTTTTTGAACACATATTTCTATTTAAGTTCTTTATCAATATTCTACCAATAAGCTCATTAAATATATTATTTTTCTGTCTAAAAGTTAGACAGAAACAAAGTTATAAATGTGCTATACTTAAAACTTTCATGAATATTTTAATCAAAATGCATATTCATACAAATGTATGCATTTGTTCAGAACTTAAACAACAATAAGGAATTACATTTTAAAAAATACGGTATTTATGCAAGGATTATAATTTTAACTACAAACATTTTAATTTAAACTTCAAAGAATACTGAACAAAATGAGCATAGAGTGCGTATTAACATGCACACTTATAATAGATAAGATAGAGTGAGTGAGAGATTTTGGTCAGCACTGAACATCGAGGTCTTTGGCGCTGGTCAATAATGACATGAGGTGAGTTTGGAGCAGCACCGGAATGAAAGTTGGGGGGGGGGGGGGGGGGAGATCCCCGAGAAAACCCGCCGACCAACGGCACGATTCCCACATGTGAAAATCCGGGGACCGACCCCGCCGGAAGTCGAACACAGATCGCCTTGGTGGAAGGCGAATGGTCTGACCATTCTGCCACCGCGGATCCTTCTAGTTGAGAGTGAAATTCGTTGATACATAATTACAAACATGCATAGCACGAAAAGTTTCAAAATTAAGTTCCTAAAATAACGAAAATAAACAGTAATCATAGCAACAAAAGTGACACAGCATAAGCATTTCTTACGCAAATCACTTGCGAAGTATCATTAATCATGTTTCCGCTTTTAAATTATGTTGATAATAACGTTATAAGTAACTGGATGATAGACATACGTTTCTATAAAATTCTACGAAATTAAAAATATACAAAATATGTGCAAATAAATTTATTTGGAAAGATTACATGGAATCATTTTTTTATTAATAGCACAATTTATCCACAAGTAACGTACTTTATAAAAAAACGTTTTTGTTGCTAGTTTTGAACAAAATTAAATTTTCCTTAAGGTTAGAAGAAATACACTAGTGCCTACAATCATGCGCAATCAATTTATGTATTAAGCGCAAAGTAATATTGTATAGCCATCTTACCAATGAAAGCAAAAGTTTACAAAAATTATACAAGATAAACACCTCTTGCTTCAATTTGAAAAATTTTAAAGAAAATAGGCTGATATATTTCGAACTGCTCATAGCATGTGAAAGAATTTGTTCTCCAGTTTGGCCACACAGCGTGGTGCCGTCCTAGTTCCCCCACTGAACCCTCGCCGCACCCCCCGCTGTGTGGTCGGAGCACCGACACTACTCGGCCGACGTTTGAGGACAAAAAATCTTTCAAGGGATGACCACGTTCGCTACAACTAGCCTACATACCATACCTCCTTCTGCCTCATGACAGCCTGATACCAGGATCTCCTTTGCCTGCTTGTAAGGGCGTTTTTTCGGAGGGAAAAATAAAAAAAATATTTTCATTCAACTGACACAATCCTGCTACTGAAGTGGAAACATGCGAGGGAACCTGACTGTACACAGGCCTTCATTGGGCCTACATCCGCCATTTTACTTCCTCGCCCTAACGCCCCCGAGCCGTAGAGGGGATAAGAAAAAAACAGTGGTACAACTGACGAGGGAGTGCAACTGACATAGAACCAATTAAAGTTCCAAAAAACATATTATGTACAACGCTGTTTTACTTTATTTAGACAGTTGAGAGTGCCAACAAACAGGAGCTGTTGTATGCATTTGAAGCTTAGAACTGAAGAAGTGAGAAGGGTTACCTGTGTACACCTGGTTCCCTAATCTCTCCTATGCACAAAGCATTAACTTGGCACTTAGTGTGACATTAAAAAGTAACCCTATCACTTCCTTGGTAGAAAGCATGTAGCAAGGTACCAGTACACTGTATTATCTCTTGATTAGTTTTGCATCTAACTAGGGAGTAGATTTTGTGATAAAACTGTATGAAAAGGCCAGTTTGGAAACAATATTTTCAATGTTCATGCCAAGGTACTTACAAGTTTTTCCCTAACATGTGGTTTCTTTCCTTTAACAGATATTATGTGAACACGTTTGAATTGCTGACTCACCCTCCAGAAAGCATCCATAATGGGTGAAACTTGTTATTTTTTTATCTAAATTTCATGTAGGTCCAATCACAATAAAAAATAATGGTAAAACATTCACAGGAGAACATGACCTTTGATTTAGGGCAACTTAGTTTAAAGAATTCATTTAAATTTAAAGAAGTAAATCTTTTTTAACCACAACCGTAAAAATATTTTAATGTCTCATAGACGTCCAATGGAGGTCGCAAAACACTACGTCTCAAAATAGTTGCCGTGTCAACGTCGGTACGACGTCGGAGTGGGACCAAAATGTGATGCGACCTAAATGGGACATTGCGACGTCCGTACGACGTTGTCACGACCACGTGTGCTGTATGGGTAGTTATTGGTTCGGAATTTGAAAAAAAAAACCATTTAATTACCTCTTCTCGCAACATACACAAACTTTTGCTGCTTTGAAACAAATGCACTAAATACGGAGGATAAATTAACTTTTTACGCTATAGATGCTATACGACGAGCACTGACATAAAAATATGTAACACTGTCAGAAAGCTATTACAGTGTGCAGAGTAATAAGCATGTATCACCATTTTGGATCGTTGTGATATATACAACGAGAATATAATCTAGCATCAAAAATTTTCGGTGGTAATACGAAGATTTGTAAGAACGTACCAAGACGTTAGTTTGCTGCACTGGAAATGTATAGTTTGCTATTTACTGTAGGCTATACAAAATAAAAAAAATCGTACGTACTTGGTTATGAGATCGCTCCTTTTAAGGCTCAAATGTTTGTCGCACGGTTTCTGCAGTGTTAGTAAAATGTGAGCCTCGTGACGCAACATTCAACATTCTTATCTGCACTCTGTCCCGTCATTGTGACTTAAACATTGCTGTTCTTGTGCCTCGGAAAATATTATTTATTTTTGTAGTAAAATTAATGGCCTACAACATGCAGAAAAAGTAGCTGACAACTCGTTACTGTTCAAAGATATTACTCTCGCCCATATTTGCAAATTATAGTATATCGTGATCACCGAGTCTCACGAGAACTTACAGCGGTTTTACTTTGGTTTTGTATTCGCAGATAATATTTTTTTTAGAGTTCTTATAATACAGTCTTAAAATAGGAAGATATGTTCAGGTGCGCAGAAAATATTTTTATTTTTTATAATGAAGCCATACTTTGTTTCCTATAATTCATTACTGTGTTTAAAAACGTTTCGGTAGTTTATCCATGCAAAAAGAGGTAATGATACCATATACGTTGTGATTTATTTTATTACGATACGAGTCTTTGACAATTGTACATAAAATTGTCATTATTTTAAGGATGTTTGTAGTATAATAAATTAATTTTCGTGTTACTTTTCTCCAACAACAATACTTCAACAGGTAAATGGAATCTCCGAACAGTAAGTAACCACATAATACCTGTGCTTAACTCGGTGTTCGTTGGTAATGTAATCTCGCACAAGCAAAGAAATAAAAAAAATGTACACAGTAACAAAAACATATATGAAAATACGCACTAGCAAAACATGTTAACTCTTTGAACAACTGTTTTTGCGCGACAGTAAACTTAAACAGGTATGCTCATGAATACGCATCAGTATGTTAAATAAAGACATCGATAGCTGTTTGATCACCATACCAAATATATCAGCAAAAAGATTACGTAGCCAGAAAGTTTCGCGTCACGATCTCAGAGTTTACAACGCTTAGGGCCTGTCTTGCCACCTCTGGGTAACATCTGGGTAAATGTTATCTCCTAGGTAGACGACAAATTGCGTCTTACGAACTCTAGATAGGCCTAACTAAGGGATAAATTTCTGGCTATTTTATCGGGAGGTTGAAGCTCTGGATAAGGCGTACACTGCAGTTAAGTATGGCGACGAAAATATCATATGTTAACTTTTTAACCTTGTTTGTACTGTTTTGAAATTAGTTTCTTGCGTCATAAGAATGTTTCGGTTATGTTTCTCGTAATTTCAAATTGTGTAGACTTCTCGAACATGCAAAATGATGTAAGAAGGGAAGTATCATATTTGTGAGAAGAAAATTGCCACGAAGTTTTACAAGCATATGCCGAAGTTGTGTTTTGAAGCGTGCTGAAAATAAAAAATGTCCGTTATGTCTGGGTTTCAGACGACAGTATGGTAAAATTACATAATTTAGTGCTTTATTTATGAAAATCGGCATTTATATAATGCAAGTGAGATACGTCAATGTGGTGTTTGCCAATTGTCTGTTGGCCTACACAATTTGTCGCAACCACGGCCGTACTTGATGTAATTTACGTAATTGCTTCCCGAATTCCACATAAGTTTTGTAACTCGTGTAATAAGGTAGGCCTATATATGAGTAATGGCTTTCGTTTAGCGATTCATAATAAAATCGTCATACATAATTTATAAATAATTCAGTAGTCTAACTTATATGTGTTGTGCATACACATAACACTCGTACAATGACTTTACAATAAATTTGACAAGGCTGTGCCTACATAAATTGTAAATTCAGTGTTGACCAAGGTAGGTGTGATTTTATGTAGACAGCAAATATATATCAACAGTTACTGACACTGAATTACTAGTCTCATGAAAGACTTTAAACTAAGTGTGTAGTCCTCCCATCTTATGAAATAAAGAGAATTCCAACAAAATCACTCTTAAATAAGGCTCATGTAATGTGGAATGTGGAAATGAAAAAAGTCAGTAAAACTGGATTTATTAAAATTACCGTAACCCTAAAACCAAGTTTTCTGGGCAAGTTTGAAAGATACAGAGCAGATGTAGCAGTGGAGATGTGGTTATACAGGGAGGTGCTGGACAGGGAATGTAAGCAGGACAAATTCATAATATTTAGAAGTGATAGGGAAGAAAGGGGAGGGGGAATAATGGTGTACGTAAGGGATGAGTTAGAAGGGTTGGTGGAATGGAATACTAAGAAGAGGGAGTGCAGAAGTAAAAAGGATAGGTAGGAATATCACAGTAACATAGCATACATGCCACCAGGACAAGGGTGGGATACAATTGAGGAAGGACAGAATCAATAGACTTGGGCATAGGCAGTGGGGTGTGGCAGGGTACCTGAATATACCTGGTGTACAGTGGATTGAGTGAGTAGAAGGGATGGGTAACATGATGCAGAGAATGACAGTGCAGTCAGTGAACAGAGGCTTGGTGCATGCAGTAGAGGAACCTACTAGACAAAACAAAAGGGGTAGGGGTCTGTACTAGATGTGGTGTTAGTTAGGCTGGAGAATGATATTGTTGGTGTGGTAGTACTCGAAGGTATCAGTGACCACAACATTCCAGTAGTGGAGTAAGAGATTGGTGAAAAAAAGCTGAGGAGGTTGTGGTGTAACTGTATAGGCAATGAAATAAGCTGGGACAGAAATGTTCTAAAGGATAAGTTTGAGAAATGGTCTAAAGTGGTCTTGTAAAGTGAGTTTAAGAAGATAATATATGAAATATGGTAACATTTATATCATGGAAGAGGATTGTTGCTGGGTGGGAAACATAGCGTTATAGATGGGTAGACAAAGGGATGAAAATAGAGGAACAATGAGATGGAAATAGCTACGGACGGGATGATACAGGTGTGTAGAAAGCTAGAAAGAAATGTTAGTCAGGGAAGAAATGATTACCTATGAAATATTTAGGAGGATGGTAGAGGGGGGAAATTGATTATTTTAAGAACATAAAAGAGCCAGAGGGTAAAAGTGGAAGACTCCTTATCACAAGAGGGAGAGGTTACGTCCAGTATGCTACAGAGAAGTGTACTGGGGCTCTGGTTGTTTATAATGAAAAATTTTGTGGGTGTATGTGTAAGTAGCAAAATCAGATTCTTTGCCAGTGTCTCTGTAAGCTTCCCCAAACATTCATAATAATAGTTTATTGAGACATAACAGGTTTACGTCCTGTCTTACACGTTAAAGCATTTATAAATATCAAAAACATTGTAAATTATTATAATACGAGAAAAGCAACTCAAAATGATATACAATTTTAAAGTATGTATGCAAACATCAAGCATGTTGTGTCAAACTATTAACACACAAGATGCAAAAAATTATTATTATTTAAAATTGTAGTAAACAATGACTATATTATATTGTACCAACTACAATCATCCTGCTCCTCAAAAACTGACAAGTACTGGGCCTACAGCCATTTCCTTATCAGTTGTTGTAGCTTGCCTGTCTGCACCTTTCAACACTTGCATTCCTCTGTCCCTTCTTTTATATTCTTAAAATAATCAATTACCCCCCTCTGCCCTCCTCCTAAATATTTCCTAGGTAATCATTTCTTCCCTGACTAATATTTCTTTCCAGCTCTCTACACACCTGTATCATCCCGTCCGTAGCTATTTCCATTCCATCGTTCCTCTATTCACATGCTTTTTCATCCCTTTGTCTACCCATCCATAACGCTATGTTTCCCACTCAGCAACAATCCTCTTCCATGGTATAAGTGTTACCATATTTAATATATTATCTTCTTAAACTCACTTTACAAGACCACTTTAGACCATTTCTCAAACTTATCCTTTAGAACATTTCTGTCCCAGCTTATTTCATTGTTAGAGGGAACATGTTGTAGGATGACACTGATAGGATACAATTGTGAACGAAAGCGAACAAAATGAAAATAAATGTGAGAATGACTAAGATTGTTAGGTTTACGAGGAAGAAGTTTTGGAGTATGGACATATACATATGGGAAGGGCAGGAGTAAGCTTCAGAATATAAGTACCTAGGCATAATGATGAAAAGTGACAGAGTGGAGACGGCAGGTAGAGAGAGTGGTGTCAAAAGGGAGAAGGGCTCGAGGTGTGCTGGAAAGAATATTGAAGGGAGTTAGTAGTGCAGTGAAAGAAATTTCACATATTACAATGGTACATACAACCGGTGTTATCAGCATGCGGCAGCAGAGTGGGATCCGTACATGGAATTGTAGACACGGGAGCTGAAAAAGGAGAAAAGACGGGCCCAAGGTTTTTAAAGGATAAATGGAGAAGGTATGGGCAGGCTGGTGAGTTAAATATAATAATACCTATTATATACTTGCAAGTGAGTTACCACCTGGGGACAAGCATACCAACCTTCTTAAACCATACTTTACATTGCCCTCCTAAACGGTTCTGCCCCCTTCAATGACACCACCATCTCCTGCAACAAGTTCTCCTCCTTAATGTCCTCACCAATATCATCTCTAACCCCCTCTCCGTCCTCCATTAGACTCACTGTATCTCCATACTATAGATTCCTCTGCCTCTATGTATACCCTTATCCTGACGTCACCCAGTGCAGTTCACCCTTCTTCACCCATTACTACCGTCACAAATTCCTCCATCCTTCTCCAATCCTTCAGTGTTTTGCAACCCATGTCCCACATATCCTTCATCGTGTCCAACCTGCCCCTGACTTTTTCACTTAATCATTAACCCATTTGACCGGCTATCTTTGTAACTTCTCTAGTTCATTACCTCCACTTCAATGTGCGGGTCCCACTCTTCTGCAGCATACTGAAGAGCAGGCCAGTCCATGGTGTTGTAGGCCTTCTCCTTCACCTCTCAACAGTGCTCATGGTTCCCCTCAATATCCTGCTCAACATTCCCACGACTTTCCTACCCCACGAGGCCACACTTTCTGAACTTCACTTCATTATTCATGGTCTCAATGTAACATTACTCCAAGGTACTTATACTCTGATGCTAAACCTATTTGCTGCCTTACCTATCTATAGACCAACATGTTCCTCGTAAACCATACAAGTTAAGTTTTCCTCACGTTTTTCTTCTTTTTGTTCTTAACCGTCCACAAACTTATCCACACAACATCTTCTTGCAACTTATTCTCCTTTTCCTCTACTGAATAGAGCACACAATCTTATTCTGCTGATAATTTCTATCATACATCAATAACCACTATGGTGAACGATATAGCACCTAAAATGCTTCCCTATGGCACCCCAAAGGAATCTATGCCCTCTTCCAATACAGTATTTCCTAATTTCATTCTCTGAGCCCTTCCCTTCAAGAAATCTTCTATCCACCTTACCAACCCCTTGGCCTCTATCAACTCACCTACTTTCCTGTGATACTGAAAATTTGGGATGTAACTTGAAGGAAAGCAGAATAGCGGAAATATTTTCAAGACATACAAAGGGATGAATGGAGAAGCAGGCTAGGGTAAGTTAGGCTACCTGTAAAGCGTGTAGAGGATGACAGAATAACAACAATTAGATCCAGTGATGAGAAGAAAACAGCAGGGTAGGCAGTCGGTGAAAGGGGTTGGAAAGTTTAAGAGGGGACTGGAAGGTGATTATAAGAAGAACATTACAGCTTGACACCTGATCAATTTCATGTTGTTGGTGTCGTCGTTTATTGTATTATTATAAAAAACAAGGAAACTTATAGAATGATTATTTTGCAATATTCTCGACAGTTACTGAAACAGGTACTAGCTAAACATTTTCGCTATTTAAAACATTAACATTTAAGTTATTTAGCTATTATTTCGAAATAACATTTAAGTTTTAACACTAATCACAAAACACTCTTAATATGCGAAAGTAAATACTGATAAGCCTAACCTCAAATATTAAACTTAGCACCGGAGTGTTTTTATTTATTATTTCTATGTGGCCATCGGTCGTACATTCAATATCAAAAAAATCAATATTCACAGATCCAACAGACCAATCAGCAGCCACGACACAACCACACAGTCTGTGCAACCTAGGCCCGATCCTATAGTCGCCACCCAGAAGCTATTCCATACACAAAAGGCTCTCCCAGCCAATTTATAGATTATAGTCTCCACCTGGGTGATATATCCATTCTATGAGCCTCTTCCAGCAAAAGCACATCCTATAGACCACACACAGATGTCGATCCACACATAGGGTAGGAAAGCCTTCCATTTATTTACGGATGTGGTCTATAGCACTTCCAGACAAGCAATTCCATAAACGATTTCAACATGATGGACGATTTGAATGAGTTTCGTAACCTTATAAATAACGTTTATGAATTCTACGACGAAATGGAAGATAATTTTCGGTTTCCAAAAAGATATGTTAGAAGTATGCCAGATCCGATGGAAATATTAACAGAAAATATATTTGAAAAAAAAAATTCGAGTGCCGCCCTTAAAACATTCGCTGTTCCACTCAATTATATGTGCTTTAAAGCGATACTTATTCTAACCATGAACACTGTTATTTGTGTACTGATCAGAATTATGCATTGTGAAATTAAAACAGAAATTAAGCAGGGCTTTCAAAAGTTCTCACTTTACTGTGAGCAGTACCTAATTGACGCGAGCGGGGGTTGGTGATTAGATAGTGAATTGCCCGGTGCGCCAGCCCGTTATTGGAGAACGGGCACTCAGTCGGTAGATTCTTCTCTCGCAGGGCCGCGTGGCCGACGGCCGTGGCGTTACTTACGTGATCACCCCACTCGACGTCTGATTGGTTGTTGCGCAGAGGAATCTTATGGCGTTCCTCACG
>PNEQ01112426.1:0-24123 GCA_003012365.1 Medauroidea extradentata
ACAATTTCTTATTTTTAACATAAAACTTGGTGTAGTAATGGCATTTCGATGAGAACTATTGCAATGTGATCGTGATACAATGACGAGGAGAATGAATGGTCGCAAGACATAGTTATTATTGCACATTAATTTATGATGGTTGACACTGATGACTATTGAATATACTAAATCGGGGCGGCGACCATATGGGCCTGTCACACTGTATGTTTCTTCGTTTGTTGTAACAAATGTGGCAGTTACCTGAAGGATGTATAATGTATTTAAACATGTACTATATCTCCTGGCTACAACTAATCTTGGCAGTTTTCCTGTTTTACTGTCTCGCTTGGTTTTCTGGGATGGCATAGTGCTGCAATGTCGTGTGCCGGTTATATTCCTCTAAAAATTTAATTCCTGTTGCAAGAATATTTTTAACAAATTAACACAAGTACACTTCACGTTTCTGAAACGTTTTTAGGTCAGTGTGGTGAATAATGGAACACTTAAATTATTTCATCAAAATGTATTCAAATAATTACTGCACAACTCGTAAATGGCCACACGTATGCGTATTGTTAGAAGCACCGGCTAACTAAAATAAAATTAATTTCATCATTAAATCAAATTTTACTCTTATCGTACGTGAAAGCAAGACTAGCTCCTGGGGCACATTAATTGCATCAGTTGATAAAGCAACTTCATCTAATTCAGCAAAGATATTCCGACTGGTGACGTGCATAAGCCCGGTGTTTTACTAACGTTTACGAACTTAGCACGAAGCCTCGAAGATTATCCTACTACACCCAAACTAATTTCTCTAATGAATTTTGAGAAAAATTACCCAGAAGGCAGAGTTAAAACACCTGATGAGAATCTTTGCAACACAAATCTAAGCTGCTACGTCAGAATAAACAAATACAATACCTACTTCAATTTAACTCGCTAAACAGCCAAACAAGGGTCAGCAGAAATTGCGACAATTCGTCTCTTGTTCCAATATGTTATTATTTGGTTTTTTGTCTGCATGTATCTGATTTTGTTACTGTGCTACCTCCTGACGGCTGCTCTTGCTGTCGTGGTTTGCTGCTGCTGCTGGCCAAGTGGGCCTTAGTGTAATCAGGCCCTCGTAACTGTAATAAGGTTAACAACTTCACAACCGAAGATTGTCAAAGTTCTCCTCCGACGGACAACATACGCACAGGAAGTAAATATTAAAATGAAATAACAACGAAATTAAACTATGAATATGTACTTACGCCATTAACAAATAGTTGTCGTTGTTTAGTATGTTTGAAAGTAAAATATAATAACGGAAAATTATATTATGAACATAATACGACTAAAATTAAAATTGTGCTACTAAATTGCGTTTTATGACGTTGGTATTAAGCAGGACGGAATTGTAGCCTATATCGGGCGTCTTGGACGAAAATAAGGTATGTTCGGTTGGGACTCTTCTTATCAAATGTTCCAAGAATATAACTACCGTACGGTTCAGATGAGCCTTGACAGTTACACATCACATCGGTATTATACGACCGTTTTGAAGCTCGTATGGCTAATTACACAGAAGAATCAGTCTAGTGATGTTGAAGTCACTGTTAAGACTCGATTTCTGTTGCCATATTAAATTTTATTATTTTTCGATTTTTTTTTTTTTTTTTTTTTTTTTTTTTTTTTTTTTTTTAATTCTAAGAAGAAAATTGTTAAATATGAGATTAGACCTATACCTCAAATTCTATTTACATTTCGCTACAGTATAGATCTTGCGATTTAGCTGTTACATGTAACTGCGCCGCAATCTGTATGACATTTTTTTTACATTCACAATTTGCCCGACTGATTACAGCCTAACTATACATTACTAACTCTATTGCCATGATTGTACGGTAGCTGAAGGTAAATAGAATTTGCGGTATAGTCACAGATTTAACATTTTTCTTCTCATAATTCCAAAAAAAAAAAAAAACGATAAATAATTAAATTAAATATGGCGACTGAAACCGAGCCTTAACGTTATATCACTGTGGTATTCTGGTATTGTTTATTTTAGCACCGTACGAGACGAACGGACTATCGGCCGTTATTAGACGTCTGTATGATGATATAGGGCCGTACTCAGAAACTTTTCGTTAAGCCTTGTGTAACTACAGATTAACTAGACCACGACTAAACCCCTGACTAAGAACTACTAAAATATCATATTCAGAAATCCATTTCTTTGTGAATTTAGACCATGTTTAATAGTGACTAACTAGTCACGGTTTAAGCCATGTAAAATGTCTGGCAACATTGCAAAACTGCCCGTTGCCATGATGATTCGTCAAACATAATGTTATTTTCCATCGTGTGCTGAATGTGCTGTTGTATTTATTTTGCTTATTGCATGTGATAGTATTAGCGTCAAAATACAGTGTGCAGTATCGGAACTAATTATACATTACAATTGCTTTAGGAAAGTGTTAACATCGTAAAACTAAACTATGAAAATTGTTTCTGAATACGGCCCATGGTGTTCTAAACTTCGTTACTGCGCGGTATCGTGTCGTTAAGTGCTGGTCCCGTCTGCTCGAATGTTTTGAGTAAGAAACAAATCTTTTGCACGATTCTGAACTGCTTTTGGTCGTTGTTTTGGTGACGTTCTGATATGACCAGGACTATATGGTATGGTTTTCTACGCAGCTTCGGTAAGTTTAGAACTAATACTGTGCAACAAACTTCACTCATCTGTGTCCAAGAACTCAGCGAGGCTAACAGAGGCGTTACACCGACAGTATTCGTCCAAAAATAAAATAAATATTTATGTGACTGTGTAAAAGAATCGATAAATTTTTTTATTAAATTATGTTTAGTATTTTCTTATTTGGTTGTTGCCACTTACGACAGATTTGTTTAGCTGCTGAACGTAACGCATGCGTTTGTTTCGATACTGGTCGCAGCTGGTCACAGTTTTGATAGATGGCCGGGGCTATTATAGTTACAATCGCAAGGAGCGAAAGAGATATTGTCAAGTCCTGAGTGTAACAAATTATTTGATGTAAACTCATTAAACGGTTTTGCGAAAAAGTTGCATGTGATCTCCAATAAAATGATTTTGAGGCTGAGAAATAGAGGGAAAACTTAATGGGACGAACAAGGAGCGGTAGGTAGATTGGGTTTTGAGGTTTGGCAAAGCAATAAGTAATTCCAGAAAACAAAATTCTCGGTGAAATGTTATAAGCTGGCTTCCTCTACACGTAGCAAGGTGCGGAAAGTAGTGCCGTAAGAACCTGGCAGTGTAAGTGGCCACTGTTCCTGATGATGGCGTGTTGTGGTCAGTTCTATTCCTAGCGACGACTATCGATCGCGACTAGCGCGCGCCGCGGCCGCCGAAGGAGCTGCGTGTTGGAAAAGGTTTCGTGTTCCTAGTTCTATAGTGTCAACACTCCGTCTCTTGCCCTTTCTTTTTAAATAGTAAGGAATACATTATGCATGCGTGGAGAAAGTCAAGTTGACAACAACAATGAAAAATACTGGAATATTCCATTGAAGATAAAATCTGAACTACTTAACATAATCAGATGCCAAGTAGATATTTTATTAGTGGGCCTATGTTCATACAACACTAATTTAACGTCCGTAAACCTGTGCACGAGAAATGTTTGAAAAGTAAAATTATTTTCAAATTAAGACGTCTGTCTTTTTAAAATGTAATTACTATAGAGATCAAGATATTATTTTATAGATAATTATACAAATAAAAGTGTTCCAGTTTTATAGATTTTATGGTTTTAAAATATAATTAAAAACCGTTTTTAATTATTTACTAGAAAACAAGGCATACTAAATTACTTGTGCTATATAAACAGACTTCCACTAATAAAAAATCTACTCGGCAAAAAAAATTCTCAACGAACTATGATTAGTTCAGATTCTTTCCTCGATTGGGTATTCCAATCATTCCCTCGGCAGATTAGCTTTCCTTTCCCCGTAAGGAATGGCGAACATATCTACGAGTATCAAATGTTAGGATATAAAATACTCGACTAGTTATCTATTTAAGAAACGGCCCCAGAGCAAAACTATCTTCAGCCACAAAGTATCTCTACTGTACAGTTCTTTTCGCAATAATTGTCCCCAAACGGATCCATTAGTTGAGGATGATCTTGGAGGTTCATTGCAGTGTAAACATCGCCATTTTTGTTTACCATCCGAATTATCTTAAATAATGTCCTTACACTCTTCGCTATTGCAAAATGAGAATAAACGCATTGGAACAGGTACCTTCGTAAGACGTTTATCATTTGCTACTATTAATTTCCATTTTTTTTAATGCCGATGGTTTAGTGGGTTTTACATAACGTTTATTATTTTTATTACAGTCCTCGAGATATATTATATGAAATTAGTTATTGCTTTTTCTTACGCATTTCCATATTATATACATATATATGAATGCGCGTGTTTGTTTGTGTGCGAGTGAATGTTGTTTTGTTTACGATTATCTCCTTAAGTATTAAAGATTTGCACATGGCAAATTAGAACCTACTCAAGACTGTATAACGAGATATTCACTGGTAGCAAACTATTGTAGAAATCTTTACCGCATTGCCACTAATGGCAGGGGTGCACTGCCTTGCGTAGTTGTGAAAATGCGAGAGATTGGGTTAATTTTTTTTTTTTTTTTAAGTTATAACTTGCTTTCAGTCATCACAATGGCTGAGATGGTTTGATTTGTAGCCCAAGTTAACTGAAACGCCTATTCACTGCCTTGATAAAATATTTCTGCCACGACAAGGCATGCTTTACCTTTTCTGTTCCTGCAAGTTAATGTAGAATATTCTAATACGCCTTGTAAAAATCCCTAGATAGGCTGGGTTTGTGTGTGTGAATATATATATATATATATATATATATATATATATATATATATATGAGGCACAAAATCGATGGAGTGCGGTAAGGTTGCTGCTGACTTGCTTATGTAATGCATTTTCGTCTCTCCACGCAAGCCACTCGCTGGCATACAGTGCTGTACTATTATCCTTTTTCCTATGGGGCTTTAAACGGGGGCAGCATAGTTCAAAGTCTAACGCTCGTTTCTAAGTTATTGTATTTTTCGAAACCGGTTGTTATTTTTCATATACGGCAGTCTGGAAACTACATTTTTGATCATTTTGAGGGGCCCGAAAATAATGTGTCTAATATACATGCCGAATTTTTTAAATCATAGCGTCATAATTTGATGTATGTGTTCTTTTCGTAGATATGCTTATATAATGCGCCTTAAATAGTTTCGTAAAAAAAAAGACGACTATCCGTAACTCTCTGCAATGCATTTGAAGCACAGGCAGGGAGGCCCTTTAACCCGAAAAATTACAAAAAAAAATCCCTAAGGAGAATATCGTATTTCATTTTATTTAACTGTGACACTGCAGTGTTATAAGAGACTTATCGTTATCACATGCACATTGAAAATCAAAGAAGAAAGGCACGCCTGTTCCAGAAGAAAAATTGCTGAAGAAAACACGATGTAGGATTTCATTCAACCTTTCTTACTTGAATTGTGAAATGAAACACGGCAACGTATTAAGTTATAAAAAAAACGGCTTCCTATACATTGCATCCGAAAAAAACGCATTCGAGAAGTGCGATTCTCATCAACAAGTAACCAATATTAAAATTAAATTTCGTAGGGAAGACAAATACTCCACCGAAGAATAGAAGAAACCTCTGCTACTGAAACCTGTTTATCTATAGTGCGTGACACACGCTGCACGTTTGAAACTACAAACAAATATACGCACAATTTTTTTTTCTCAAAAAAGGTTAATTTTGAACCTTCCAATAGTGGTAGAAATATATATGTGGAAACAGTTTGTTCTTGTTATAAGTACTGCATTTAATTTGCCCACTGATAACACGGCAGTGCCATTACACAAAGGATCACTCGATTCAAAGGTCGTTCAAGACTCTATACTAGTCCCGAGTCCTGGGGGTGTAGTTGATGAAAACTACTAGATGAGCCAGTGTGGTCGCTTAGTTACGTATGTCCCTATGAAAACGCACTAACTTCCACTAGAGGGTGCTGTACAAGAAGTCTTATTTAAAGAGTATTGTGTACCAGTTCAAATGTCCACGGTTGAAGCGGGAACAGTGGCATGATAAGAGCCAGTACACACTACCACAATCGACGAGAAACATATCGCCTCTATTCGGAGCGAGTTAAACTGGCGTGCAAGGTTTTCGTACAAGTCTTTTTCCAATGGGACTTAAAGCGATGACCCAAAATTAAATTTTTGGGTAGTATGAAGCAAAGGCCAGCGTACGTATCTCGTTTTGCACTTTAGGAATTTAGGTGGCATTTTCGAAGTTCTGAAGAAAAAAAGCCGTTTTTAGACAGTTTGAGAGGCACCAAACTCACGTTTCTAACAAGTGTGCTGATATTTTAACACATAAGAAGTGTAGTTTCAGGTGTGTTTTCAGTTCGCATATAATCGCAACATAATTAATTTTAGCGGTTTTACGTAAAAAAAAAAAATACGCGTTACACGCTACAGCACGGTCTACGCGCCAGGTACCCGCGAATTTAACGGTCGTGTTTCAGTTAGTAAACTAGTAACTAATGTACAGTAATGTCGTCCTTTCACTTGGGACCTTGTATTCAACAAGTTCACTGCATATTAAAAACTAAATACCAAACTAGTAAATACGACATAATCTCAGTACACTGAATTTGGACGTGTAAACTTTCAGTTAAACAAACGTACCCATTGGAATAGAGTCTCATAACAGACGCGGAAGACTGCGTAAACGCGTATTTACAATAACTAGCATATTTAATTCCTGAACTGATTAATAGAGACGCGGAAATGTCGCGTCTTCAACGACTTGCCGGCTAGACTCCGCTGCCTTGTATACACTATGTCTTCAGATATTTGTACATTGTCTGCCGCTCTAGTGAATGGCTACTTGTACATGTGACAAGGTAGTGTGGGAGTTAGTCAGTGTTTTCATTCAGGTTTGTTGTTGGTTTAAAGCCCTCAAATACGAGTGTTATATACACTGACCCAACCGCTCAAGTATCTCACGTATACAGGAGTTTGAAATATAACCTGTACAAATGATTCTGCGAAATTTCCGGGTCTCCACTGATTATCTGTACGCCTCTTAGGTCCGGATATTTTTACCTGTTCAAAAACGATTGCGTGCATGTGATGATTTTGTACTACTGAGACTTATTTTTCTTCAGTAGTAAATCAAGCATTATTTGTATGCTTCTGAAGAGAGGCTGAAACTATTTATCCAGAAACTTCAAACAAATTGTAGAACAATGCCATACTTAAGAATTGCCATTGCTAGGGACCCTTGTTTTTCGCGAAAAGAATTTTGCCTCACTTTGTTTCCGTGCCTTACGTGCACATCTGCAGTTCTGGTTCGTGGTCAGCGATTGGATATTTAACTGTCACGAGCCTTGAGATTCTACCGGCAAATCACAGACATGTGGTGTTGCAGGAAAGTTTTTGTAATTGGCTCAGTCAAATGAGATACGGCTCTTCACACAGACACGCTGCCAATAACCATGACGCAGAATTGCAGATGTGCACGTAAGGCACTGAAACAAAGTGGGGCAAAATTCTTTTCGCGAAAAAACAGGGTCCCTAGCCATTGCAACTTCTGAAAACATCACAACTAAATGTGAAAACCACAATATTACTGCTAAAAACTCAATTTATGAAACCATCAAAAGGATATCGACGATAACGAATAAATTATCTAGTATGTTAAACGAAGAAAAATTTTGTCCTATATTCTCATTTTTGTTTAAACTCTAAATTGTAAGCGTTATAATGGCTTTCTTCCACCAGAAAAATGGTAGGTTTGTGCCTTCTGGTTTGAAATGAAACCCCGAACAGGGTCATGGTATTTATACCTCGTAATCTGACTCAGTCTGACCACTTGGCTCAACGGTTAGAACTCATAGCCGTTGGCCAATAGATATTCCCGGCTGGGAAGGTGAAAATTTAAGGGCGCGCGCACATCAGTTTTAACGTCTTTTTTATTTTTTATATTTGTACCAGATATTTTTTTTTCTCATTTTAGACATAAATTGTGACTAAATCTTCCTCTTAGGATATTTTTGTATCTATCATAGTTTTTGCGTAATGAGACGTAAAAGACAAAATTTACATTTTACGGTTTTATGTACGCCACTAAAACCAATTGACAAACCAAACCGAAAAAATTCACAGTGTATAACAATGTTGTAGGCTATGATTTGACGCGCGCACACACACACACACACACACACATATATATAATATATATATATATATATATATATATATATATATATATATATATATACACATATACGTATTTTTAAAAAATTGTTGACATTTTTAGTTTTTCATTTTAAAATTCCGCATTTTTAATTAAATACAAAAAAATTATATTTTTATATATATTTCAAGTTATAGCCTACAACTTTGTTATACACTGAGAAATTGTTCAGTTTAGTATGTCAGTTGGTTTTAGTGGCGTACATAAAACCGTAAAACGCAAATTGTGACGTTTACGGCTCATTACGCAAAACCTATGAGGGATACGAAAATTTCCTAAGAGGAAGATTTAGTCACAATTTATGTTTAAAATGAGAAAAAAAATTTCTAGTAAAAAAATATATATATGATGTGAACCGCGCCCCTCCGGTTCTGTTGGGCGTTGTGTTCACCCCAGTCCCTGCAGAAGGCAATGGTGAACCACAGGCTCATCCTCGTCTAATAGCACCACCAGTTGGGCCTACTTGCTTAAATTTTCATACAACAAGAATCGTGAATGCGCATTTTTAACTTGATTTTAAATTTTAAAAACTCTTCTTTCTGAAATTTGTCACCAACATATCTGACGATACGCAGTACGCACGAATAATGGTCACTACTCAAACTGAGTCACAGACTAAATAAATAGTAACAGAAGTGACAAGGAAAGCTTTTCGTTTGCTGCTATCGTACCAGCTTTCGGGGCGTACAGGAATATAAACAATATCATGTGGATTAGACACGCTGACTGCTTGAGATACTGTAATTAGTTTGTATATTAACTAAATATTTAAAAAATAATAAACATGACGATTCTAGTCTCAACATCAGATTATAACTAATCTTATTAGAAGCAACATAATGGGACATTTATAACCAATGTTATTATACCAGCTCTCGGGGCGTACAGGAAAGTAAACAAAGCCACATGGAGTTTGAGACATTGGTTTAAACATCCGCTTATATGTCAAGAAATATTGTAATTTGTTTGTATCTCGTTTACATATTTAGAAATGGTAAATGTGACGTTACTTACGTGTCGATTTCCTACCAGATAATAAAATAGGTCGTACTAAACTGCAGTCTAACCAAACTTCTACGCACTTCAACAATATTTGCTTCAACACCATGACAATCCAAAGAGAAAGCGAGTACGATAAAAATAACGCCTTGTCGCTTCTGCTAGTACTTATTTATTCTGTGACTGAGTGCTGTTACGAGGGCCGTGGTTACGAGGGCAAGAATACATACTTATGTTTACTTAACAAGTTCTCAGTTAAACGCTACATTTACATAAAACTTAAATATATAGTTGAGGTACATGTTCTTGGTGTTATTCATAATATATTGGAATAATTGGACCCTAAATCAAATGTACGTGAAGTGACATAATAATGTGAGTGGATGAAAGAAGTCCAAATGTATAATGAACTGGAATATATTACTCGGCACTCTACTGCTGAACATGATATGCTTTCTTTAGTATATAACTTTAGTACGAATGCACACAATTTTGGTATCAAAATGAACAAGATATGCCTGCTGCACAGTATGTACTGTAGATTTTCTCTCGATTTGTCGAACAAATCATCAGCTTTATCGAAATGTCGAAATCAACTCTGGACCGAGCTGTTAGAAATCAGAGTACATTTAGAACGGGGCAGAAATAAAAATTAAGTTATTACTTCTGTGCGCTCAAAAGAATAAAAAGCGGTATGTGTGTAGTAAACACAGGGGCGTCATTTAGGGGGGGGGCAAACGCCCCCCCCCCTGGATTTAGAATTTTAAGCATATAAAATATATTATTTCTATTTTGTTGTTTAAATAATGCTAACCTAAGCACATAAAACTAAAGTTTTATTACTAAAGTTTCTAATTTATACATCTATACATGCTTAAATAATTAAAAAATATGCAACAAGGTCACTGTCGCCGGAAAAAAAAATATTGTCCCCCCCCCCCCACACACACACACACACACACCACGGGAAACACCTGAAATGACGCCCCTAACACGTATTAAGATAGTGAGGCAAGTTTTAAGAGTACCACGAAATACCCTCGAAGTCGTCACAGAAGCTTATCTGTAACTCTTTCCACGGCCTCCTAAACTGTGTTACATTTGGTAGAAATATTGTTGATAAATGCAATGTTATACGTGCAAGATGAAGCAACTATAAGCGGTGCTGTTGGGGTATGAAGGTTGGCAGACCTGCTGAGCACCGTTCACTACCCCCACGACCCCGGAGGGGCTCAGCCTGCTATATCGGTAACAATGCCAGGCCCTTGAAATCCAACCTCGTCACCGGCTGTCAATAACACAACAATCTCTCCGCGCTTCTTCCACGGACCTTAGCAAGAATGCTTTCACCCGCGGTTATACCATGGCGTGGCCTCCTCGCTACCCTCGCACAAGGCTCAGGACATCGTCTTAGAGCAGGGGCTGGCTGCGATATCATGTTCCGCACGACGCCACTGGCACCTCTCAGCTTCACGCCATGCGGCAGCAATACTCCAGGCTGCTGTGTTTCCGATACACACGCTCTTCCGTAAAACTTCACTTTATTTTGACTGTAATTTGCTACTGATATTTACATTGCGTCTAGAGATGGTATAAAATCGCGAGAATATTTTCTACCAATGTATTCTCCAAACTAGTGTAGCATCCCGTCTTTTACGGTAGGACGAATGTTATGTGACACGGTTTAGCTGTTTATAGACGTTCAGCCGTATCATAATTAGCATTGGTCCAGTAAAAAAAGTGACTCGCCAATGACGAAAGAAAAGCGTCAGAAATGAATACCAGACATTGAAGTCTAGCCAACAATCAACGTTTCCTGCGATAAATCACCATCTCTTAAAGCTTAGCACAGGGAAATTTTCTGCCACTAGTTTTGCTGCTATCGCTCAAGGACCAGATAAATATGAAACTGTAGTAAATTGAAATTTAAATAAACTTGGAAATTATAGAAGTCATTTAATTTAATTTTAAAGTGAAAAGAACCCGATTTCGCGTTTTCAATTATCGACTTAACGTAACTTAAAATTCAGGAAAGCTCTGTGATGAATCAGTTTGGTACACTACCAATAACAGCGCTGAAACGGCAGAAATGTTTCCTGTGCCAAACGTATAACATCGATCTTTCTAACCTGTAGTAGAATTAACCTTAGTTGCGTATGTACAACACACAAAATGTACATGACCACAGAAATTGTCAAAATTTATTTAAGTTACGTGAAACAAGGGTAAACCTTCACACGTTTATCGAATGTCACATAAAAATATGATATACTATGGCCGGGCCATTTCACGTTGCTGAAACGCGGTACAAGATCATGACATTTAGCAAAATCAATAATCGTGCTTGGGGCAATGAGCAATTTAGGAACGTGTACACTAATTTCCTCTTAGTGCCACGACTGGAATCAATCCCATAAACACAGCACTGCTCACTGGAAGCAGCAGTTCCGCACTTGTTATAGCTGTTAACCTGAATGAAAGTACGTACATATCTGCTTAATAACACTGATATTCGAACACATGTACTGTAAACGTGCGAACGGTGTGTGGAGGCTTTCCACAGTAAAGTGTGGGTGCACGCCACCAAAAAAAAATCATATGTTTTTATTATAAGAATGCTGCTTTCCTAAACCAAAAAATAATACCATAACGTTTAGGCTACACATGAAGCTTGATTTTATTATTTGCATAAGAAAGAGACAAACAGGCCTACGCAAAATGATTTTAATGTTAACCTATCAAGTTAATCCCCAAAAAAGCAAGAACGTACTTCTTAGTCACGATTACATTTCATTTTACGAGTAACCCATATTCATAACTAACACCACCTACCTGGCAGTGTATTAACGCAGAAGAGTCAGTACTTCTTTCGGCGGGAGCTATCAGTATTATATGTCCCGTGTTTTTATGTTTTTTTTAGTCACAGCACAGTAATGTTTATCATGTACACACAAAAATACTCAAGACGTTCATTTTTCCATCACACACTGGCATCACTTCCAATCTAGAAATGAAATATTGAACCGCGTTGTACACATAACATTGTATAGGTCGTTCGGGGTAAAGTGAGCAGCAAAAATTTAACATTTGAAAAATATCACTGGCTGTTACTGCATATAATTAAATATTAACTCTAGATGACTTTACTGTTTGTATGGTTGGCGGTGCAATCACGCAATATAGTTCCGCGTATTTTCTTACTTAAAAATTCAACAATACTGAAGCAAAAGTAACCGAAACTGACATAACTGTGTTTTATATAATTAATAAACTCTAGTTTATGAAACCGTATATATTCCTACTGTCTGTACAATTTTATCTTACACACGTAAAAATCAAGTGACGTGTCCAGAGAGGTTAGACATTTATCGTCGTTAGCCGTTACTCGCGGAAAGATACGAGTTGGCTGAAAATATAACTTTATCAGGGTTATTTGAGTGCTCACTTTATCCCGAACTGCCTATATTTTTATTATTTTATCTAGTCACCTGACGTGTCCTCGAACAGCACAAGGCCTCAGTACAGATACAAAGGGGGAAAGAGGATAGGAGTCGGCCAGGACCTGTTTAAGAGAAGAAGTGTTCGAGGGGAAGACAAATGCAAATTTAGTGACTTGCACATAGAGGCCATGAGGCAAGTGATGCACGAGTAAGAGTCGACCTTAAGGGTGTTCACGTGGCAAAAATTCAAAATTTTATATTTGCTTGGCATAGTGTTAGTTTTATACACGTTACTGGAGACTATATTTTCCACTTGTAGAAATATTTTAGCTCACATTGATTTCCCATAGCGGCATGTCAACGTCAGATTTGCAAGTTACAGGAACACAGGTTTAACAAAATCCAAGAGACTTATTCGAATGAAATAATTTACACTGAAATTAGATATAATGTACAATATGCTAAAAGATTTAAAAACACACAAGTCATTTTGTCTTTTTTAAAAATTGCCATAAATGAGGTAAATTTTCGTCATTTTCGGATTTTTTTTTAAAAAGTACAAAGAAATTCCATTCTGTGTTTTTAAATCTTTGAACATAGTGCCCATTATATCTCATTTCAGTGTAACATACAACAAGTCATTTTGTCTTTTTTAAAAATTGCCATAAATGAGGTAAATTTTCGTCATTTTCGGATTTTTTTAAAAAGTACAAAGAAACTCCATTCTGTGTTTTCAAGTCTTTTGGCATAGTGCCCATTATATCTCATTTCAGTGTAACTTATTTAGTTCGAGTAAGTAACTTGGTTTTTGTTAAACCTATGTTCATGTAACTTGCAAATTCTGACTTTGACATGCCGCTATGGGAAAACTATGAGAGCTAAAAAATTTCTACAAGTGGAAAATGTAGTCACAAGTAACGTCTATAAAACTAACACTATGCCAGGCAAATATAAAATTTTGAATTTTTGCCACGTGAACGCCCTTAAGGCCTCGCTCTTTAGTTTTGCAGTGGTTTCGAAAATATTTTTAACGGAAATTATTACATGTATCAAAAATTCATTCTGGCAGTTTTGACACTTATATATCATCGTTTGTAGGCCCTATATGAATTTTTCTGTTGCAATACACTAAACGGATTTTTAGATTTTTGCCTCTGAAATAGCACATATTTTGTTGTCAAAATAAGCTAAAATTAAGCAAAATAATTTTTTGCTTGCAAACGATACATTATTCAAAAAAATTTCTCTAGCAAAATTGTGTATCGTATGACTGTACACAGTCTCAAATTTTTTCAAAGCATTTTGTTAAAAACATATTTACGTTATTTGCAACTGTTTGAAATAAATAAAAGCGCATGGCCTTAGAGGCCAAAGACGATCGCGGTCGTTGTAGACCAATAGGATGCAAATCATACCTGCAACCGTGTGCTATTACTGTATGCGTCGAAAGCCAAAGAACTGAACTACAGACGACAGGATGAATTTTTCTTCTTTGTCTTCAGGAAACTGACTGCCAATGCCATAAAAATTCAATTTTTAACCATTTTCACCATTTTTCTTTCAAATGACATACGATAGGATTAAAGTAGAAAATTGCATCTACAGATTTGCCTTTGTTGGAAGTAAACTATGTCCCGAATACAGTTATTCACGGACATATACGTATACGCACAAACATAGGTTTTACGAACATCTGACTAGGGGCTAAGGCCTAAGGAACCATTCCAGCAAGGGGCCGCGGTGGCCGAGTGGTCAAACTTCTCGCCTCTCACCAAGGCGATCCGGGTTCGATCCCTGGCCCCCCGCCGGGAATCGAACACGGATCGCCTCGGTGGGAGGCGAATGGTCTGACCATTCGGCCACCGCGGCACCTAGGAAATACGAAAATAGCTACAAAAAAATAAGTATCCGTAATTTCGTAGACACGGGTTGGTATAGGCATCATCCTAGCTGACCCAGTAGCAGAGGCGGTATACGGGTCGAAGTGGCGTGTTTCCAAACCCTCTACCCACATCGCCTGCAGAACGGCCAGCTTGTTTGCATATCATTCATTCCCAGTTTCCGCTCACGTGTCACGTGTGCACACTTCACCTGTCTGTAACTAGAAGAAGTGTCGCCGGAACGTATCTCTATTTTGTTGGGTGGGGGCGCATGGTCGTCTGCAGAATTTGACGTCCCTTATACTGTATCAGATACCCTTCTTAGGAATTAAAAAAAGTTTTAAATTAAACTTTATTTCGTTAATATTTCTATAAATGTTTAGATAAATGTAATAACAAATATACAATGGGTAGAGATGGGAAAACTTCGCGGATTCAATGACCTATACATACTCAAGCCCTGTCTATTCGTTCACTGTCTGCTGCTGTATCAGCTAGTTGACAAATCGTCGGGGCTTGAATATGCATAGAATGGATTCTAACATTGAATCCGCGAAATTTTCCCATCTCTAACAATGGGAATATCTTGTTGACGTTGTGGTGTGTTTTATTTCCGTTACCTAAATATTATAAACCTAATAAATACAACAAAGAATGGGGTACCACAACACCAACTGAACTGTTTTGTATTCTTGTGCCCTTGTAGCGTCCCATATTAAGGGGTCTCCCTACCCGCACTTCAGATGCGTTGCAGCGAGTTACGACTATTCCCTTTTTCACGAAACTATTTAACGCACATTATATCTGTATGTCTACGAATAGAACACATACTTCAAACTATGTCACTACAGTTTTAAAAATTTAGTACGTTTGCCAGAAACATTATTTTCTGGCCCCTCAAAATTGCCAAAAATGTCGTATCTGTAAAATTAACGATCGTATTCGAAAAACACAACTGTCGAAACAAGCGTTAGACTTTGAACTACGCTGAACATAAATAAAATAATGTTGTCACGGCTTAAAGTCCTTTAGGAAAAATAATAATAGTAAAGCACTGCACACCATCTGAGTGGCTTGCACGGAGAGGCGATAATACATTAGGCCTACATACGTCGGTTAGTACCGCTTCTGCCTCACACACACAAACGCAGTCTACCGTGTAAGAAGTTTAGGGAGGGGCAAGTGCTCCCCCCCCCCCCAACACTGCCACCTCATTCGGCCCCACTGACTAGAAGCGTGCGTATCACAAAGTGAATGCACTTAAACTATACATTATCTCGTCGGGCTACCAGGAGCGACCAAGGCAAGCTGCAACGAAACCGTGTCGAATCAACACTTGACAACACTTATCAAACCCTGTATTGTCGAGGGGGGAGGAGTGGTAATGCATCAGCACTACTCCAGGAGGAGTTACAACTGGTTACAACGGTCTTCCTGCCCTAGTTATTCAGACCACACTCGACTAGCCTATTTGATGCGAAACATTCGCTATCAACAAGTTGTCTCCTGCGGTTTGGCAAGTTGAACCGTTTAGTGATAAAAACGGAGATAAGAAAATAACGCGCTTTGTAGTTCACCTAGTTCGTTAGTTGATGTATAGAAACGTCACTTTAACTGGCAGACTTTTTTCTTCTCCCTCACTGAGTGATTTGCTACTTCGCTGCCGAAACGTTGACAGACAAGCAAGCAGCCTACGGTATGTTTCTGGTGCGGAGTCTTATAAGTAGAGACACTGGTAAATCGTGGGAAAAGTTGATTGTTTGCTATGCTCCAACATACTATGTATAACACTGAAGGTTTTGCACTTACATTGGCTATCGTTTATATGACGTACCGCGTCCCGCTTCAACAGACCCAATTAGAACCGAACAGTTGTAACACAGAACGTACGTGGTTTGCCAGAAAACAGTTCACACGTGTCACGATTGAGATAACAACAGTTTATTGGCGACTATGTTAAATATTTTCGCGATTTTCCAGTGTCTCTACTTATAAGTGATTTTATCTACAGTGTATCTTCGCATAATAAATTTTGCAACATTTTTTTTTTTTTTTATTTTAGACATGACAACACATATATAGTACGTTCTAATTATTTTATTGTTTCAACTTAATCCCCAGACCATTAAGAATAATTGAGTACTTATTTTACGTAGGTGACTACACAATAATATTTTACAAATAATTTCTGCGGAAACTAGTTACCTAGATAACTTGTAAAAGTGTAAATAAACCAGTGAATATTTTTGAACATGTTGCAGTAGAAATTGTACAATTGTACATAGAACTACGTACAGTAAAATGCATGCATATTGTAGCATAAACACAGAAGTATATTAATGTAGCATTTAAAATACAAATGTGTTATGAACACGCAAACTTCCACCTATAGTGTCGCAAAAATACTTCGACAGCCAATACCGAGCGAGGTTACGCAACGGTAACTTTCATTCGGGAGGGCTCGGGTTCGATCCGCAGCTCTGACCATCTTTCCGTGGCTTCTCGAAATCGCTACAGACGAATGTCGAGATGGTTCCTAATTAAAGGCTAAGGCCGTTTCCTCCCCTGTTTCAGTCTCTAACGACCTCGCAGTCGATGAGACTGGGCTTGAAATGTGTTTCAGCGAGTTGCGAGTCTTAATTTTTGTGACGAAACTACTTAACATGCATCTGTATACCTAGGAAAAAAACACACACTTCAAACGATGACTTTATAAGTTTGTAAGTTTAAAAATGCAATATGCTTATTAAAAAACACTATTTTTTTACAGCTAAGTATGCCTAAAGATGGCTTTTCTAGACTGCCATATCTGTGAAAATACCAAGAGCAACCGAGAAACTCAATAGAAATATGCCCTGGAATATTTGAACCTTACTTTTCATAGATAAAATGATATGGTTACCACTTAAAAGACCCATGGCTTATAGGTAAGAGAATATTAGTAAACCTTTACACGCCGGTTGAGAGACTAGCGAGCTAAGCTTATTCACAATGTATTTATCTACGAAAATAAAACATGGTTAAAACTAGGCTTCTATTATTTTTTAAGTGCGATATGTTTTTTGGACCCCACAAAAGGGCTAAAAATTCCTTTTCTTAGACAGTTGTGACTGAAAAAACACCACACGGATTCGTAAAACACAACGTTGGAAGCATGTGTTGGACTTTACTACAAATTTTTCACAAAAAAACAATTGTAGGATCACTGCTTTAAGTACCATAGGAAAAAGAGAAGTTTGACGTGCCACGAATAGAAGTGATGCTGTTACCGTCGAGTGTGAAAAGGTGAACCTTATCACGTTTCCAAAGAATATTTTGTAAATACACAAATATTTTCACTGAATACACAGGTGGCTACAGAAACAGCAGAATGGATATCTTGCATATATGCAATGGTAGGACTGTGTCGTTCCAGAAAACCAAGCGAGAAAATAAAATAGCAGAAGACACTTAGATAGGATTAGTTGCAGTCATAAATACACACAACATAATAAATCCCAGTTTTAATCCAGCGTCTGTACTGACATGTTTTGTCATCGTATCTGGAGTGTATTATGCCTTCGCCTCTATGATTGCCTGTGCTGTCTCAGTTATGATATTAATTTATTTAGTTATTTAATATGGTCTTTCTTTCTGATGTTTTATTTGTGTGATCTGCTGTGTTACGACTACAATTCAGGTCCCGGGTTTAGGTGACTGGCGCCTTGGGCAAGTTAAACTTAACTGCCACCCCCGATATATATATTTTTTTGTTTTTGTTTTATTAGGTGTGTTGTATTCATCAAGTTCGTCAGTCTGCGCATCGCGCGCGATAAGGCGGACGAGATAATTTCTCTCCCTTCTCTTTAATATGACGCTACTTGTATTGAGGAGAGAGAGAGAGAGAGAGAGAGAGAGAGAGAGAGAGAAACTTGTGTGCGTGACGTAAATAAAATTACAAAGTGTGTAATTTTGTATTAAGTTGATGATTTGTTTTAAGTAAGGAAAAAATATGACCTCCTTGCGAGTTTAGCCCCACGTCCTCCCCTCCTAGCTTCCCCCAGTCTGCCCATTCACTAGACCTGACCATAGCTAGTTTCCCTATTTTATTGCCTCACTTGGTTTTACAGCAAGACAAATAAACAGCAGTGGTATGTTCATGATAGTCATCTAATTCAGTAGTCCAAAAGTAAGGGCAAATAAACTTAAGCACGCTACAAACAAGATACGACGCATCACATGCATTTTAAAGGCACGAGACTGCAGAGCGTCAGTAAAAGAATTTGATGTATGTTTCATTTAAGGCGCAAGCATTGAAAAAAAAAGGCTGCATAGCGTACCCTCCGCAAAATTGACTAGACGATCATATTTCCGACAAACTCTGTGATTATTTTTCGCCTCTACTTTACCTGTTCATTGATTACAATAGGGACAAAAATACTGTAGGAAATACTTTATGCACTAATTTTTTTTTTTGCAAACTCTGGTGAAAGAATAAAAGCTCTCGTTCCTAATACGCTCGCGAATAAAACATTTTTTTGCTCATGCAGAAAAGAATGAAAATAAATAAAAAGCTCCCTCTATTAGAGGCTGGTGGGTTGGGAAGACATCTCAGGTTCCGCTGCGCGAGGGAGGCAGGACAGCGCTTGATGAAAAGATGTTTACCGTTACGTCCTCCACAAAACGATTTCCTCCACCCAGCCATCACTGCGCGATCCTTTTTTTTTTTTTTTCTACCCCCAGTCTCGAGTGGGGAAATGGAGAATGTTGTCTAAATGTGGTAGGGGTTGGGCCGATAAAGATCGCTGCCGCCATCTGCGCTTAGGGATCGTATGACTCCTCGGCGGGGGCGTCGACCCTTGTAAGGGATGGGCAGGGGTGGAGTAGGAGGGATGGCAGATAGCGAGGGTGGGAGGGGGGTTAGCGTAAAGGGGGGTTCGGGAGGGGCGGGGCGATCAATTACAACTTACCGAGTTGCTTTCGTCACTCAGAGGAGTCTCACAACGAAATGTACATTACGCTCTTCAATTAAGAATAAACCACGAGGTGAATTAACTTCATATTATGTCTGATGTAGTGAGAACTTTCTACATGCCAACAATTTTGATTACAAACACTTAAGGCTCGGCCTCAGTCGACATATTTTTCGCTCTTATGAAATTCTCAGAAGAAAAATATAACACTCGTAACTATAATATCAATTCTGTTTACCTTGCGCTACAATAAAAGCATCGCAGTTGAACTTTTAACGTATTCTTAAGTCGTAATTAGTCGAGTAATTTTTATATTCTTAATTTGCTCGACTGATTACGACTTATATATACGTTCAAAGTTCAACTGGCGAAGCTTACCAAGCGCTTAATATGCGTTGCAGTGTGTTCGTAAATATATATTTTAACGAAATTATTTCAAATGTGCCTATTATGACAATGTACGAAAAGAAAATACACTTCAAACGATGACGGAAAGGTAGTTTCAAAGAATCACGTCGATTAGAAAAATAATTTCGGAGTCCCTCTAAATATTGCTAAAAACCAACTTTTCCAAACTGTTATATCTGAAAAACTACTCACAGGAATCATGAGAAACTACTCTAGAAACACTCAATGGACTTTGTTTGCACAAATAAAAATTATGATGTCACCACTAGAAGTGTCAGTCAGGCGAGTCATCTACGATATCACTGCACGCCGTTACAGTGTCTTGCGATAGAGGTGATACCACGCAAGAGGAACTGTTCAACATCGCCCTTGACGCCGTGTCTCACACAAACACGTGACAAGTAGGCGAGTGCCTTAATTAGTCATGTTGAAATAGTACTTATGCATTAACTTAACTTAAGCATTTGTTATAAGTTAATCAGCTAATTATTTGTGGATAATTTCTTGTATTTGTAATAAAATACATTATATAATAAGTAAAATGTGTATGTGGATGATTAACCAACAACGTTACCAGTTCTATGTAAACACTCTCGAAGCTTCACACAAATAGTTTTAATGAAAGTTGGCGGATAGCTGGTTGTCTCGCGGCTTTCCAGTTTCCCCGCTCATTCAGTTCGGTCAGCTGACAACTCGCCCCCGCAGTACGTACATCTGCTTATGTCTGCGTAATGCCTCAGTTGTCACCGGAAAAAAATACTAAGGAAGCAAAGGAGTCAACTTTCATCCTTAAAATAGTTTTATTTTCGTCACTGACTGCTAGCTGCCTGTGTGATAAAGCGTTTGGTTCTCTTCTGGGCTACCGAGCAACGTGTCGCAACGGTAACGCCTTGGACTCGCGTCCGGGAGGACCCGGGTTCGATGCCGGCTCCGGTCATCCTGATTTCGGCTTTCTGTGGTTTCCCGAAATCGCTCCAGGCGAATGCTGCGATGGTTTCTTAACAAAGGCCATGGCCGACTCCTCGCACAGCTCCTGTCATTGTTCCAAGTTGTAAATCACCGTCTCTAATGTCTTCGCTGTCGACGAGATGTAAATATTACCGACATTACATTACACTTCTGGGCTACGTATAAATAGTTTGAACTATTCCTAGAGCGCCCATACGAGAATGAAAACGCACTTCCTGTATGTGCAGGCAATCACGTAAAATTTTACCGGGAGAAAAAAAATGTTCATACAGGATTCTTTAAAGTGTCGGTAAATATAATTTGCCCTGAGAAAACTTCTACATTTAATTATGTTTATTTTCGGTTGAATGGTTCAGAAACTGGAATCTACTAAGGCTTACGAGCTGTACGGAACATACACGACATCGCTGGCACATGGCGTACTTGTTGGGACTTGTTCTAGGTAGGTGCCGTAGATAAGTGGGCTTTACGTCTCGTCGACAGCGAAGTCATTAGACACGGTGACCCAAGTTAATATAATGACATGAGCTGGGAGAGGAATCGGCCATGGCCTTTGTCAAGGAACCCTCCCAGCATTCGCCTGGAGCTATTTCAGGAAACCATGGTAAACAGAAATCAGAATGGCCGGAGCCGGGGATCGAATCCGGGTCCTCCCGGATGTGAGTCCAACGTGTTACCATCGCGACATCTGGTTCAGTGACTTCGTTCTAAAGGTCCTTCTTAAAGGTGTTCAAGTGCGATAAAATCATAATTTTATATATTTATGAAATAGTGATAGTATTGTAGACGATACTTTTGATTACAGTTTCCTCTTACAAAACAATTTTAACTACCGTAGTTTTCTCATAACGGTTCGACAAGTCAAAATTTGCTTGCTCTGCTGCCATGCAAATAGTTAAAACCAACTGTCCTACTTACAGAAAATAATTCACTGTAATATAACATCCCATGATCTACGCAAAAAAGTATTTAAAAGACCACAACGTATTATTTTAAATTTTAAAAAAAATCTCAAAAGTAAAGGCAAAAAGTGGGAAATTCAACAATGAATTGTTTTAATTACAAAAAAATATATAGTTTACGGGATTTTTAAAAATGTTTTATTACGTAGCCAGTGGCATGTTATTTCACTGTAAATTATTTCACTTACGTAAGTCAATTGTTTTCACTATTTGCATGGCAGCAGAACATGTCAATTTTTACTTTGACGCACCGTTATGAGAAAACCATGCGAGTTAAAATGTTTCGTAAGACGAAAATGTACTCACAAGTATCGCGTACAAAACTAACACTATTTCATATAAATATAAAATTGTGACTTTATCGCACTTGTACACCCTTAAAAGAGGGAGGTGCGAGGGAAAAATTATGTCTCTCGCCTCACCCCCTCATCATTCTTTACGTATATTTTGCCACATTAACATTCCGGAATCACACCTGCTTATTTGTACGAAAAAGGAGTCGATCACACCTAAATGAAATCACATTGCAAGACTGCAGTTTTTTTTAAGGCGCACAAAAGTCCCTCTTCCCCTCCTTCCTCACTCTTAGAACAGTCGTTCTATGAACATGTGAGCGCCTACGTCATGTGTTGTTTCCATGTATGTAATTGTTGCGTCAGTTTCTGCCGTAGTGCAGTGTATAAGTACTTGTTTCAACAAGCCGTCAACGTATCTAACATAACTACTTTTAATGATGATTCGTCGCTACGCTGCTCTTGGTTGGCGCTACAATTTACTTCAAATCGTGTTTTAAAACGTGTCAACGAATCGCTAGTCATAAAGTTCAACTAATACCTAGCGACTCGCAAATGTCACCTTATCAGTTGTCGACAAGCTAGGATTCACTGGTCTATACTCATCCGAACACATTTCGTACGTTATCGGGTCCTATCTCCCGTATCTCTGCGTGTCCGTATTACAGGATATATGATATTTTATAGTTGATAGTATGGCATTGTATGAAAATGACTACACGAATTGTGGACCAACAGCAGAAGTCATGAGCGCACAGTATGTTGTCAGATAATAGCGCGAAATCAGCAGTATTGCCACGCTTTTGACTTGCTGGCGGCTGTTATGAAACGCCTTTGACTGATGCATGTCAGCAGCAAATTAGTATGAATATCGCCTGCTACCCGCTTGCAATGTTATACGCCAATGAATAATCGATTGTACCCGGTGCGTGAATAGGACTGAGAAATCTAGGCTGCTGCCTGATGAATCCACGAAATTGACGCACCTGCTAATAGCAGAGGGGAACACATCGTAAAGTAGGAAGCTTACTCTAACTAAGCCACTGCAGGAAGACACAAGTTGCGCGGCAATATCAGTGGTTGGGAAACAAAGCTCCCTGATAATCTCGATGTAACCAGTCAGCAGATTGCCTAGCGGGCATCCATACTACCTGGCTCTGTTCGATGCAGGCCTGTCGAGTGTTTTGTGCTGCACTAATTTGAAAATTATTGGTGCGCTGTAAGAGCGATATCCGATGCGACTGTTTTCCATCCAGTTCTTCTCAAAATCCTGCCTAACGGAAGTTCACGCTCACGAATTGCTAACATTTCTACAACTACGGGGAGCGGTAATGCAATCCCTATTTTGTTTCTGTGAGCGAGTGAGAGATTTTTGGTCAGCGCTTAGCATCGAGGTCTTGAACGCTGATGAGAGGGGTGACATGAAATGAGTATGGAGCAGCGCCGAAATGAGTGGACGGGGGAAACAGGAGATCCCCGAGAAAAACTTCCGACACAATTCTCGCATGTGAAAATCCGGGGATCGAACCCGTACCGCCTTGATAGGAAGCGAATGATCTGACCATTCAGCCACCGCAGCCCCCTTGTTTCTGTGAGCTTTAGACTCGGACATGCAGCGTCACTTCAGGAAGACGTAATATGGACATGGTAGCAATGAGTAATATTTCTAGTGAACTGTAACGAATTGGTCGGTAAATTTAAGAAAGTTAGCAAATAAAAGTATTGTTGCGTGCCATGTTCCTGGAGGCCAGTGGTCGGCGGCTGTTTCGTAACACCTTGAGGGCTGGCCGATGATTCAAAGCCCGGGTGGCTCATAGTGGGAATCCCGCCGAACCTACGTCATAGATACCTGTCCCAACTGCGTCTTAACCCTTCGAGGGCGGCGGACGTGACTACTAGCACATCCGAAACATGAAGAA
>PNEQ01112427.1:0-24133 GCA_003012365.1 Medauroidea extradentata
TGACACAGGAGTAATTGTGTGCATAACTAATTGTGTTGTGAGAGTTCTAGTTGATTACTGTTTTGTGTATTTCATAGCTTTGTGAGCTATTAAATCCAGTACTTAATTTAACTCTTTTATTTGTAATTATAGACCTCTATCCCAAGGAACTCATGGGAATTGCCCACATATAAAGTTTGTGCTCTTCAAACTTGTAACAGTATCTTTCTGCACGTAACGGCTAACTATGAAACATCCTTAAGGGTGTTCAAGTGCGATAAAATCATAATTTTATATTTATATTAAATAGTGTTTGTTTTGTAGACAATACTTGTGAGCACAGTTTCCTCTTACGAAACAATTTCAACTCACATAGTTTTCTCATAACGGTGCGTCAAAGTCAAAATTGGCATGTTCTGTTGCCATGCGAATAATGAAAACAAATTGACTTACGCAAGTGAAATAATTCACCGTGAAATAACATGCCACGGGCTACGTAATAAAACATTTTTAAACAATCCCGTTAGCAATTTTTGTATTTAAAAAAAATTGCTGAGTTTTCAACTTTTTTTCCTGTACTTTGGCGATTTTTTAAAAATGTCAAAATGTTACGTTATGGTGTTTTAAATACTTTATTGCATAGTTCATGGGATGTAATATCACGGTGAATTTTTTAATTCAAGTAGGTCAGTTGGTTTTCACTATTTGCATGGCAACAGTACAAGCAAATTTTGACTTTGGCGCACCGTTATGAGAAAACTATGAAAGCTAAATTTTTTTCGTAAGAGGAAACTGTACTCTCAAGTATCGTCTACAAAACTAACACTATTTCATAAATATATAAAATAATTATTGTATCGCACTTGAACACCCTTAACCTCTCCGGACACGTCAGTTTATGATTGCGCTCGTAAGATAAATTGTATAGCCAGTAGAAAGTTATACACTTCGATAAAAAAAAGTTTATCTCTTATACCGATACATAAAAGAGAACACTGACAGACAGACTGACTGACTGACTGACATATTAAACAGCAGCCCAAACCACTGGACCTAGAATCGTGAAATTTTGTGTGTGGGTTCCCTCAGGTCGTAGGCGAGCACTAAGAAGGGATTTTTCGAAATTCGACATCTAAGGATATGAAAAGGGGTGAAATGTGTTTTCGAAGAAACGTCGATAGAGCTCGAACCCGACGGCCAATCATCGTGATTTTTACTGTAATAGAACACATGTAAAAATGCATATTAGTTTATTTATGGATTTTTCGAAATTCAACATTTAATGAGCTGAAAAGACGATAAATGTGTTTCCGATAAACTATCGATAGCTATCGAATCCTTCGGGATAGAGAGTTGTTATTCACTTCAAAATGTTGCTTACGTAAATACCCAAAAAGCAGTTTTAGAATTTTTCGAAATTCGACCCCCAAGCAGTAAAAGGGGCAAAATGTGATTTTTATGAATCGTCTATAACACTGAAACACAATTGACTATCGTCGTGATTTTTTGCTTCAATTGGTTACGTATACAAATTTCTACGACAAGACGACAGGGCTCCAAGACGTTTTGAAATTCCTTTATTAAGAGGATGAAAATATATTAAATGTATTTTCGATTATTCCTCCAAATCTATTGAACTGATCGATATATCGAAGTGTTTTTTGCTTTAGATTCATGCTTTTGTAAATATCCCAAATACCATTAAAATAAATTTTCGGAATTTGGCCCCAAAGAGGTTAAAAAAGGGTAAAATATGTTTTCGATTCACAATCGATATATGTCGATCCCATTGATTTTTATATAGCGACATTATTTTTTATTATACTGATGTTTACTCAAATACTTGAAAAGCAATGTCAGGAATTTTCGAAATTCCCCACTTAAGGGGTGAAAAGTGATGAAATTGGTTTTTAGTTAATGGTCGATATATCTTGAACCCAACAGGCTATTGTCGAGTTTTTCACGTTCAAAAGACACCAATTGAATAGTATTAAATGGGATACAAGGATATTTCGAAATTCAGTCTTTTCGGAGGTGAAAAGACCTGGAATGTGTTTTGGAGAAATCTTTGATATATATCGAACCCATCGAAATAATCAGTTTATTTTTGCTTCAGGATGATGATTACGTAAATGGCCGTAAAAAGGTTTTAAGATTTTTAAAATTCGAACTTTCAGTACTGTACAGGAGTGATATGTGATTTTTAATGGATGATCGATTTTGCTTTGTCTGAATGAGCTATCGTGGTGATTTTCACTCCACTTGGACACTTGAACAAATATTTAAGGTGTAAAATTAATATTTGTCGAAATTCGACACCTTAAAGGATTTATCAACTTTCAAGGCAGACGATCTGAAAAGCAAGTACTACCAGCGAGAAATAAATTATACAGGAGTTTCATTCTACAGGTGTATATTGACGCGGTGTCGTACAACCTCTGTGAGCCCAGGAAATTAATATTACATCTTTAAAAGTAGCTTTCATGAATAATTTCGACGTTATGTGGCGCAGTTGTTTGTAGCTCCGATATATTGTTCAGAAGGTTCTGGGTTGAAATTCCTATTAAAGGCTGAGCAAACGCGCAAGTCTGACACAGAAAAAACTGTAAGACATATTAAATTAGTGTAATTTAGATGAAGTCGTTCAAAAGCGATGAAAATGGATTATGCAGTCCACTATCTACTGAAGTTCTTCTACAGCATCAGCCCACATCTCACTAACCTCAAGGTTGGGGCACCAAATACGTTTATATTTCAGCGAAACATTATCCCGTCAAAATTCCTTAATGCCACTTAACTTCAAGTGAAGGTTTTGAAAACAAATGTGTTATAGAGGGCACCATCACCAATGGTTGTGCTCGAGGGGAATTAGTCTTAATACCACGTAAACTACGTACTTCATTCGATCACGCTCTTAGGTTTAACAGTCTGTAATTACCCCACAACGTCAACTTTGCTTTGACTATAAATAAGTCCCAGGCGAAGTCGCTGTTAGTGGCAGGAACAAACTTAAGACTGCTTTTCGAGTGGACAGCTATAGCTACTTATCCTGCCGCAGAGTTAACTCAACTAGCATATTTGTCATTCTAACGCTGGGTGACTTAACTACCTATCTGGTGTACAAAGAGGTATCTACTCTGAGAAACACACGCGAGCAAAGCCGCGGGCGCACTGCTAGTCTCCTATACAAGTACGAATTACATAAGCATAGCTCCTCACTGCTGTGGGTGCGTTGAGAATGAGACTATGGTTGGCAACCCGCAGACAAGTTATTCACACTGAAGAAAAAAATACTTATTAGCAGGGCCCGGTAGTTTCCGCGAAAAGATTTTTACAACACTTTGTTGCAGTGCCTTACGTGCGCACCTGCATCTCTGCTTTGTGGTCAGTGATTGGATGCCGTAACATACAACGTCTGTAGGTTAAACCCGCAAATCACAGACGTGTTGTGTCGCAGTATCCAGATACTGATTGGCACAGTCATATGAATAACAACTCTGCACAAAAACACTCTGCCAATAATCATGAAGTTGAGCTGCAGGTGTACACGTAAGACACTGAAACAAAGTGGGGCAAAAATATTTTCGCGAAAACTACCGGGCCCTACTTATTAGTCACCACAAAATATTTTGTCATAATGGACTTTATCAAATATTTTTGTAGTGACCACAAACATTTTTTGCTGTTCCCAATAAAGTTTTGCAGTGATTACAAAAAAAAGTTGTAACCACTGCAAAATTATTTCGTGAGGTCCGTATTGACAAAACATTTTGTAGCCATTACAAAACAGTTTTTCTGTACACTTTGCTATGTATGGTACACAATTTTTTTTTTCCACGTATCGATATAGCGGATGGTCTCCTCTCCCTTGCGTCTCGTGACCACACACCCCACGTCTTCTGTATGTTAGTCTAATCTATGGTCGGCAGAAGATCTCGTATCAGGTCGCGCGTCATAAAAGCGCGCGACTCTCCCCCCAGCAGCAAACACGGGGGGAAGCCGTCGTTTAAGTGAACCCTACTTGAACTGCCTCCTCTTCCTACCCTTCCTCGTCGTCACGCGGTTCCCCTGTTTCCTCGTTAGCCAATAACAATACACAAACACGCAGCGACTCCAGGCGGGAGCGAATTGTCTCTTCCCTTCCTCGACGTCCGTCAACAATCCCGGCCCTCGACGTTTCTGGCTTGTCACGAAGATGTGCCTACTGAGGAGTGTGTGACGTCACTTGACCCTGTTCCTGCTCCGTCGTCGTTGTGTTCTCCCTTTTCACATAAGTTTGGTAACATTTGACAGCTACTTATGGGCAATAATTTCTAATATTTTGTAATTTATGGAACATTACAAGACAAACTTTCCAGTGTAAACTGTGAAATAAACATTTCCGGCTCATTTTAGAACTAAAAATACCTTGTATTGTGCCACAAATTATAAATAATTATTGCCAAAAGTGGGATTTTTCAAGACCGCATGTCTGTAAAAATAACAACAGAATTAGAACATCACTACTATACAAACGAGCGTTAGACTATATAGTCCACCAATAAAATATTGTGGTCACCTCTTAAAGTGTCATAGAAAAAAAGATAATAGTAAAGTACTGCACGTCGAAATAACGTCAATAGAATAGGCCATACAATTTATTTATATCGCAAAATGTAGTAATTTTGTGGTTGCAAGAAAATATTCTAAACTTCATAACTCCTTAACTAAGCATAGCATCACATTGTATCTGTGGAGATTCTTTTCTTATACCTGCAAGAATATTCGAAAAAATTGGCATCGATATCGCGGCAAAACTTTAGGTCCGATGAGCCGTTTGATGATTTTACATGGTGGTCTTAAACTTTTCACCGGTACTGTATAACGTTTTTGTATTAAAAAAGAATGCTAAAATTTAAAAAAATTTCATTTTTCGGTTTTACATAGGATAACCTGTAGCCTACGACAGAGTTATTCAGTCTGAATTATTTCAGTTTTGTACGTTAGTTGGCTTTAGTGTCAATGGCATGCAACACTTTGGACTCGACGAGCCGTTATGCAAACACTATGATAAAAAATATTCGTAAAAGAAACGGTTAAGTGGTGTATCCTGCTCTAGGGTTTGGGGAGTGGAGTATTCGTAAAAAGTAGCTATGCCCACCCCACGAGTCGTAGAAAGCGGAGTCCGGGGGGCCTCCCCTATAGAAATAAAATTTTTAAGGATGCGAATTGGTGCTATTTAAGGCATTTCCTTAACTAAAAATTTAGTATACCACTTAAAATTTACGTAATACTTTACAGATAATAAGGGAGTTCGGATCTCCTGCCTCCCCTTGAATCCATCCCTACTGAATTTATGTCTAAAAAATATCATGTAAAAATATAATTGTGGAGTGGAAAAGCTAAACGAGCTAAGTGCCAAAAATATGTTTTCACGTAAAAGGAAAAAAAAAAAAAAAAAAAAAAAAAACAGCGCTGCAAGAGCCTGTGGACATATAGGGACGGCGATCTTTAAGTCCTCACAAAATCTGTCAGGAAAGTTATTGAGACTCAATTTTTCAGTATTATATTGGCATCGACACATAGTTCATATTGATGCAAGAAATTCAATTTGGTATTTTTTTGGCACTTAGCTCCTTTAGCATTTCCAATCTTCAATAGTATGAATGTTGCTGTCAGTCGTGCCCTTAAGGACTTGTTCCCGAGTTTTTTCAGACTGGTGCCAATAACTCAAATATTTTTTTAACCAAAAGTTTTGAAAAAATTTGAGTCAATGTGCAATCACACAATGCACAATACTGTGGACGCGGTTTTTTTTTTTTTTTAATAATGAACCATTCGCCAGCAAAAAAATAATTTCCTTCATTTTTGCTTATTTTCACGACGAAAAATGTGGTACTTTGGGTAATGAAATCTAAAAAACAGTTCAGTATAATTCTACAAAAAAAATTCAGCTACAAATTTTAACATATAAGTGTCAAAACTGTGCAGCGAAATTTTGGTATGAGTATTAGGTAGCAATAAAAAAAATATTTTTGAAATCACTGCAAAACTCCGTAAGAAGGCCTTAAGATGGTAAGCGGTATAAGTAGGCGGGGTACGGGAGGGAGGGAGTAGAGTTATCTACAGTGGCACATGTCTTGTCGGCAAACACTTGTTGATAAGGGGAGAAGCAGGGCATCGCGCCGACACCCACCGTCTCAAAGACGTCAGCACTGTCTCACCTGCCGTCCTGATTACCTATACCTACACAGTTCATGCCACTATCCCTAGCCAAGTGTAGCTATCTTCTGTGATAACCTTCGATCATAAACGATCATTAATAACTAGGGTTGATCATTTTTGGTGAAAAGTTTTCTGCCCCGCTTTGATTCATTGCCTTACGTGTACATGTGCAACATAGGCGCAACTAGAATGGACATTTGGGGAGGTCACAATTCTGTGAATACTGTTATATTCAAGCTACCCCTACCTGCAATCAGTAACGTAGTCAGAATTTATCCTGCGAATATTATAAAGGATCACCCAGTACATCTTCAAGCGGGGGGTCCAGGGGTCCTCACCCGGGAAAATTTCGGATTTCAAGGTGCAAAATAGTGCTTTAGCAGTTTTCATTGCTAAACATAGAATATTCTGCTGGTAACAGTATCACTGATTATTCAATATTAATTAATTGTACTTTTTAAGACATTGTTTGGTTATTTATTTCGGGGAAGGGGGGGGGGGCGTGCCCTAGTGTCCTTAGTTGCGCCTATGTCTGCAACTCTGCTTCATGGTCAGTGATTGGATATTTTAAGTCTCGTGCGTCCTGAGGGTCTACCCGCAAATCGCGGATGTGTAGTGACGTAATACCTTCATTCTGATTGGCAGAGTCAAACGAGAGACGCCTCTGCAAAAAGACACGCTGCCAATGACAGCGAAGCAGAGCTGCAGATGTCCACGTAAGACATTGAAACTAAGTGGGGCAGAAATATTTTCACCACAAGTCATCGACCCTAGTAATAACGTCGTTGCCCGAACACGCTACGTTCTCGTAATTACCTCTGGACCTTCGTATCTTTGTGTTAGCGTTGCAGTATAGCCAGAGACGATGGTTTATCGAGGGAAAACTTGACTGTTTGCTGGGTTTCAATGCTCGTTCAGCTTAAGCTACCGCAATTTTCATCACAATTTTTTTTTGTTTTTTATTTGTACCAGATATTTTTTTTATTATTTTAGACACAAAATGTGACAAAATTAGGCTCTTATGAAATTTTTTTATCTCTCATAGTTTTCGTGTAATGGCTTGTTAAAAGTCATATTTTGCATACTAAAACCAACTGAAACCAAACTCAAAAAATCACAGTGGATAAAGACATTGCAGGCTACAATGTCATGCTAATAAAAATAAAGCTGAAAAAAAACTGAAATACTGTTAAGGCTAACCTCGAGACTTAATGTAATCAATACCAAAGCGATACGATAGTAATCAGACCCGTGAGCAGCGATTATATGTCGATTCTACTTATTTTTTTTTTTTTCACCTAACGTCAGTTCACTCCATGTATAGACGTTCGAGGTAAAGTAAACACTACAAAGTTGACATTCGCTTACATGTATTTTGTAAACAAATTTTGGCTGAATGACTTCAAAGGAAATAGTATTTAGGCGACATAATTTCAGAAAAAACAAATTTAGGCGAAACTACTTTAGGCCAAACGACCTTAGAAGAAATAATTTTAGGTAAAATGACTAGAGATCGTAGAAATTCGCGTGTTCACTGAGCTGTAGGCTAGCCTCCAAGATTATATGTGAAATCGTGCAGACAGCAGCTGTTTATTAGCTGCTCGCTGACAAAGTGAAATGGGCCTATATTTAGTTACAGTTGATCGGTTACTTCCAGGAAGTGTCGAGTAAGTCTACGGCCAATTGTGAACGTGGTACAGACCCATAGTTTCGTGAATGCTAGCTTGCGCCTAAAAGAAAACGTGAAATTTTCAGGTCTCTAAAAATGACGTAAGGAAACCGGAGTAGGTTAAACGTGTTTAGGCAAAACGACACGCTCCCAGACTGTCCATACATGCTCCAAGCCTCGTACAATAAACCGAGCTAGATGGCGCAAACGGTTACATGTTGGACTCTTATTCGGGAAGACCCGGGTTCGATCCCCGGCACTGGCCATCCTGATTTCGGTTTCCCATGGTTTCTCGAAATCGCTCCAGGCGAATGCTGGCCTGGTTCCTTAAGGATGTTCAAGTGCGATAAAATCATAATTTTATAGATTTGTGAAATATCTTTAGTTTTGTAGACGATACATGTGAGTGTAGTTCCCTCTTACAAAACAATTTTAGCTCTCATACATAATATTCTCATAACGGTGCGTCAAAGTCAACATTGCTTGCTATGCTGCCATGCAAATAATGAAAACCAATCAACCTTCTTAAATGAAATAATTCACTGAGAACTTACATTCCATGAGCTATGCGATAAAAAATTTAAATACCCACGACGCCATATTTTGAATTGTTTTAAAAATCACAGAAGTACAGAAAAAATTACATAAAATAACACAATTTTTTTTTTAAATATAAAAATTATTTGCGGAATACTCCTTAATGTTTTATTACGTAGCCCATGGCATGTTATTTCAATGTGAATTATTTCTTTTACATAAGTAGGCTACACTGGTTTCCACAATTTGCATGGAAGCGTAACAAGCAGATTTTGACTTTGACGCACCGTTATGAGAAAACTATGAGTGCTAAAATTATTTTGTAAGAGGAAACTACACTGACAAGTATCGTCTACAAAACTAACAATATTTCATGAAAGTATATAAATGTTATGTTTTATCGCACTTGAACACCCTTAACAAAGGCCATGGCCGACTCCTCTCCCAATTCCTGTCATTGTACCAAGCTGTGTATCAACGTCTGTAATGACCTCGCTGTCGACGAGACGTAAAGTCCACTTACCTCACCTCGTGCAATAGTCTAACTAGGCTTGCCGCGGCCTCTCCACGTGGCAACAGCGGATGAGAGGCGATACCCGTGGACCAGCCCGCTGACGGGATAGGACGGACCTCGGCTCCTGCACGCGGAATGTCGTCGGTTGCGCAACGTGTCTCAGGGGGCGCGCGAGCGAAGGACGACAAACGAACCTGTCGGGCGAGGGAGGTGGGGGATCGACTCCGCGGCAGATTTGGAAACTCGCACGCGAGACGTTATCGTAAATTCAGGACGTTTTAAGGCGGCCGAGTTGGGCGGGATGCTCCCCGGCTTCTCCCTGGGATAATTGCCGGTCGCCTGTAAACACGGCGGCGTTAACGGGCCGGTGACCCGGGTGTTTACGGGGCCGAGACCCAGGATGGGCACGTCGTCCAAGTGCCTGGCTGCATTCCGCCGTCTGGCATAACACCGCGTCCGTCGCCGGCCAACGACTTCCGCGCACCTTTCCAATAACGTACTGCGCCATGTCTGCTTGCACGAATTCTTGCTCTTTTTTTAGAAGGATGAGTACCCACATTCAGGAATGAATGACAGTCACTATCTTGAATTTTTGTATTTTGTGTCATAACTTCTCTTCTGCTAGAAATATAAGGTAACAGAGCTTATTAGAAATAGAAGATACAAGGAATAGCAGTAATACAGAAATAGAGGCGAGTGGAAGGATAGGATAAGGTGAGACAGAAGATAGGTAAGGATCGCTCTCCTTCCTTAAACCAACAGGAGACTCACCGCTCGTGCCGCCGTTGAAGGTAGAGATCTAGCCAGAGGGTTGCACCCAGACTCGAACCAGAGTCCCTAGGTGCGGTCGCCGCACGTACTGTTGTAATAATGTGATTATTTAACTATTTTACACGTGCTTTATATTGGGCGGCTGTAGTCAGAGGTAGATACTTTATATTGAAACTAGTTAAGTGGTTACGTTAAGGGTGAGGATTACGGTTAAATGAAGTATGTTAATCTAACTACGGTGGCTTTACTCTACGTAGTTTAGTTACAGTATACTACAAAGTTATACTACATAATTTAGATAGGAGGGGAGCGGCTGTTTAGATAATTAAGTTATATTATACTGTATAATGGGTGATCCATCGGACACCCTAGACCAGGCCTTCTCAATAGGCGGCCCGTGGGCCAGATGCGGCCCGCAGAGAGATTTCTACTGGCCCGCCATCAAAATGTCAGAAAGCAGCGAAAATGTTTTGTTATAATAATTTAAAGGCTATTTCTTAATAGTTATAGTTAGGTCAATGTAATATCTGCGTATGACAATGATTTATTTTAGACTAACATTAAGTTCAATTAAATGATTCCGTACAATGCCTATAATTATTGACTGCATTTTTTTTCTTTCACTTTTGGCTCCCGAGTGTTTGTGGTAGTTATAAAATTGAAGAAAGTAGCCCGAAGGTACATTTAATTGAGAAGTCCTGCCCTAGACCTCACCGTAACATGATGTGCCGGAGGCTGATGACGAATGTGCTCGGCTATCGAAGGACGGCGGCAACGTCGTGGGTCTCGACCCAGGACCATCCTGGCGAGGTGGAGATGGCTGGAAGGCTTGAAGGAGAACTAAGTGTCATACTTACAAAGGAAGGCAAACACCAATTTTAACCCCCGACGCAAAAAGAGGAGTGTTTTAAGTTTAACGCGTGTATTTGTGGATCTGTGTGCCTGTCTGTGGCATCGTAGCTCCTAAACGTATGGACCTATGTTATTTTTTTTGTTTGAAGGGTGACTTGATCCAGATTGTTCTTATCTATGATTCAAGATAATCTGTTCAACCGTTTGAAGTTCATCAGCTCTTTTCTAGTTGTTGAAGGGATGTGAGCAACTTGTACTGGTCTGATCGATTGGAAATGTAGTATCCTGTAACTTCAATGATTTTACAATAACGTGGTCACATTGACTTGATGCTGCAGCATCATTTGGAATGTGCGAAATATCCAGCTCCTCACCAACTTACAGTCGGAGGTTCTTAAAATGTTTTGTTTAAGTTTTACTTCTTGCCATTTTTTAAGTCGTAATAATACATGTTTTAAATATTACTGGAGCCTCTTCAATGGGTATACACAAGATGAAAAGTCTTCTTAATGGTATTCCTAAGCACGGTGAGTGGTTTTAAGAGTAAAATTCTGGGCAGACGGCCACATTATTTAAAACTCTGCTTACCTTCTAGAAGGTTTTCCAGAGGACGGTTTACAAGTCTATTTAACATCTTATCCTAGTATCTGCAAAAATAAAACTCCACTTTTATGCGTAAAGGCTCTTGTGCTACTTTTACGTAAAAATATTCTTTAAATTTATAATCCAAGTTACAGTTACCTTTCCCTGTGCACATAAATCTCTGATCATGGCGGAAAAGTCTGCGTCTCTTGTTTACATAATAAAGTATCTTTCATCGTGAAAATCGTGACCGCTCATTAGATTCATTATAACTTAGCTGTAATGAGAGTTCGTGAGCCTGGGAACAAATTATGTTTAATGGGAACAATTTTGTTAATCGACAGAACAGGTTTTTGGCACTTCCGGAATTTCCGGTTTTCTGGCGGTCAGGTGGCATTACTGCGTTCGCTCTCCTCGCAACGTCGCAGCGTGTCTGAGATATAGACGTTCTATTTTTACAAAAAATATTCAACGCATCCAGGAACTATTTTCTTAGAAAGTTCATCTGCCTTGAACTTCAACTGCTTTGCGGCTTTTTTGAAACTTTTTTATATTTTTATTTTTCCACATAGCGAAACTACCAGAACTGTTTCAGTAATATTCATCTACGAAAAGAAGACACGTTTCTTAGGACCAGGTCGAAATTATACCTTCGAAACAACACGCACGTTAAAAATCGTCAGGTGTAGCTTTAAAAAAATTAGGGTGAAGTGAGGTGAAAGGACAACATAACAGCCATGTCCGAGCCGGGATTCTAACCCAGGACTTCTCGTACCATGGATCGACGCCTAACCAAAAAATACTATACGAACTCCACTATTTTCTTTCCAAAATATAGAACGTTCTTGCAGAGAAGTCAACAATCCAGTCTTTTATGCCTCTTGCGTATTAACAGTAGTGAACAATGTAGCAATAATGAGAACACTAGTCAAACTACGACCAGTGTAGATAATTATCCCGAAGTACTCTTACGAATGTTCAGTCCCTATGTAAAATAGGATGTAAAATATTATAGGAACCATAGTGCATTAAATCATAAGATATTTATACGCCATTGATAATCATTGCTTCAAAAAGTTAAAACTGCAAATACTAATATCAATGTAAGATGAAAGAAGAAGAGTTTTTTTTTTCGAGGTAATGGACGGCTTGAAAAGAGGCGGAGCTTCAGTCAGGTGTGTGATACAATTCCTATCTCCATGGATACCGCAGCCGAACATAACCTTAATTTAACTGTTTGGCTTCACATGTCCCGGATGAGATGTACGTCAAGAAAATTGCTTGGAATTTACCGCTTTTTCAGGTAAACATTAATCTTATATGTATTTGCGTATCTTAACCATGGAATTTAAACTAATATTTTGTACCCTTGCGTGCAAATCTCTGAATGCGCAACATTTTTGCTTTCTGCAATTACCAACTAACAAATCAGCATGTTTGTAAACAAGCTTTGTTTCCCACAGTATTTCCCCTGCGGTGTGACGTCAGGGGGCGTGTACTTCAAGTCGTCCATTGGTACATGGAAAACATAAAAAGAGATGAGGTGGGTTACACAATCAACAAAAAACAGTAAGCATAAAACATAAGGTGTACGCGAAAGAACTTATTTCTATGTATTCGAATCTATTGGTTCACAACTGCTCCAAATTAGTCGTGTGCATAGAGATGCTGACATAGGACATTGTAACATTTTCATTTCTTGTACGGCCGCGTAAGACAGCAACCAGCCAGAGCAAAGGATTTACTGAATGTTCGCCGTGTTGGTTTAACCTTCAAAATATACGAGAATAAAACAAAATTGAGAATAATAAATGTTAAGGCCATGATCTTACATTTCTTTCTAACAATTACAAATAACTCAAATATTTTTAACCAAATGCTTTGAAAAAAATTTAGACCGTGTACAGTCATACGATACACAATTTTGCCTGAGCGTTATTTAAAATAATGTACCGTTTGTTAGCAAAAAATTATTTTGCTTCATTTTGGTTTATTTTGACAACAAAATATGTGGTATTTCAGGAGCAAAAATCTAAAAATCCGTTTGGTGTATTACAACAGAGAAATTCAAATACAAACGATGATATATAAGTGTTAAAACTTTAAGAATGAATTTTTGATATATGTATTAATTTGCGTTTAAAAAGTTTTCGAAATCACTGCAAAACTAAAGACGGGGCCTTAATGTTAAAAAATACGCTTTTCGATTGTTTGTAATGTTTTACTATACGCAGTTTAATGGGCTTCGTATCTATATGTATTTTTATCTCCAAATACGATTTCACGTAAAGTATGTTCAAATGGCATTCGGCTGTATTCCATGTAGCAACTAATGCTTTCGTTTCAATAAAACATTTTCGTTGGTTCAACACTTCAGCAAGAATTGAATTGTTAATTAATTTTGCACAAAATTTCTGTAAATGCACAGTTTCTACTGTTATGTAATCTGTCGTATTTAATTGTGAACCAGTCCTTATACAGTGCTCGTGATGCCTGGCAGAGGGGCCACTGTGGTTCCCTACTTGATGGCGCGGTTTTAGGGGGGGGGGGTGGAGCAGGGAGCCTGGCCCCCTTTAACTTTTTGTATATAGTTTATATGTAAAATAGTACAAAATTGTTAAGTGGTATATTCAATTTTTTTGTTTAGTAAATGCCTTAAATAGCAACTTTGATACCTTAAAAACTGAATTTTTCCGGGGCTGAACACACTTTCAGAACACCCACTATGAAACATGTGTTTTATGTCACACCATAAACCAAGAAAAACAGAATGAAAATTAATGCTTAGCTTAGGAACTTTAAATACTTACATTACTGTTATGCCTTAGTAGTTTGCTCGAGTGAAACGATGTTATGTTACGAAGTTTTTAATTTTTGTAGCAAAACTATTTTATAGTTATTTTTCAAACACCACAAAAAAATCATTTCAAATTTTATTTTATATATTTCAAGTCATTACTATAGTTTGTTCAGGATAAAGTGAGCCCTTTTGAAACCCTGGTTGTTGTTTTCTTTCAGTTCACGTATAATTTCCTGTCACTTTTTAACGCAAACAATGAAACCTAAGTATCAATTAAAACATACAATTTTCATCGTATTCAAAAGTTATCGTCTAAAGTCACAATAAATACTATTTCTTGGTTATTATTATCACCGACAAGATGATCTTTAAAAGTGCTCACTTTATGGTGAACCGCCTATAGTAGTCAGCTCCTTAACTTTCATAAGAAAGAAACACATTAATTTGAATACTTTCCTTCTAGTAGATGCTGTGAAAAGTATGCTCTAGTAAGCCTTAAGTTCAAACAAATTAGTTTCTAAAAATTTAAAATAAAAAACATCGCACAACTTAACAAGAGATAATAAGTTAATAGTTCACTGCATCGCAACTTTAACATTATATACATAGCAAACACCAAACCTCTTAATTAAGGCGACCGCCTACCGTTGCACCGAGTGGTGTGCAAAGCTTCGGCCGTTACCAGATTATTCGAAATCTACTCATCGCGCATGAGTAATGTCTGTTTATATATAGCTAGGGCCAACACGTACTCAGCTATATTCATGGTTATTGGCAGTGTCTTTGTTAGAGCTTTGTTGGAGCTGTTATCCTATTCGACTGAGCTAATGAGATTCTCGGGATTGTAATATTTGTTGCCTGTTATTGGTTTGAAGACAACTACGTTTGTCAGACGTAGCACGAATAATATATAGGGGCAGGAATTTCCGGCGAAAAGATTTTTGCCCCCTTTTGTTCCAGTGCCATATACATGCATACCTGTAGCTCAACTTCAAGGTTATTTGTAGATTATTTATGTGCAGAGTCGTTATTCATTTGACTGTGCCAATCAGTACACGGATAACTGCCACACATCACGTCTGTGATTTGCGGGTTTAACCTCCACACGCTGGGTGTTACGGCATCCAATCACTGACCACAAAGCAGAGATGCAGGTGCGCACGTAAGGCACTGAAACAAAGTGCTGCATAAATCTTTTCGCGAAATTTACTTTCCCTAAGTATATATGTTGCAAGAAATCACAGTGTTTTCAAGGGTATGTTGGCACAAAAATTTTTTTCGCGATGTGCCATAATCTCTAGCTATGCTCAATCTGTATGTTACTCTAATCTCTGCTTTGCTACAAGTCTAGGTGAACAAGAAGGTATTCACCTTCTTCTACAAGTAAGATGGCCGCTGTGTTTAGAGTTGTGGAGAAAGTGGTTGTTTGTCTTTACTGTGTGTGTACTGTTATCTGGCTATAGTTTACCGAGGCAGCTGATATCGCTCCGAGCAGAAGTGAGAGTTCTAATAGTGGCACAGGTATTTGTGTGCGCATCAACAGTGAACATTCCCTACGGAGTCAACACATGCCTTGTATTCCTCCGAGAATATCAACACATGCGATCAATGCGGCGTCTATTAGGATCGCATGTTACGTCGACCTGAACCTCTAAAACTTCATCAAGTTTAATTTTTTTTATATTTGTGCCAATCACTGTTCAACTTTTACGCATAAGATAATAAGGGACTGGAAAATTTCGTGAATTCAATGACCTGTAGCATACTCAAGCCCTGTCTATTCGTTCATCGTCTGATGTTCCACCGAGTAGCAGCTAGTGGACAAATAGTCGGGGCTTGAGTAGGCATAGGATATTTGATTCTAGAGTACAGGTCATTGAATTCGCGAAAATTTCCCGTCCCTACAGATGAAATTTTACTTCCCCAAATAAAAAAATGTTACTCTTCTTAGTTTTGGTATAATCATTCATCAAAGTCTCAAAATGACCACTGCAGTGTAGCTAAAATAAAAAAAAAAGTAATTAACTAATGAATTCAAAATTACAGGAACGGGAAGTCAGTGTATCAATGCATTGTATGACTTGTTTGACAAAAGTTAGTTTTGAAAATTTCAGTCGTAGCCAAAAGTCAGAGTTATGCAAAAATTTACTAATTTTCGTCAATATTTTGAAAAATAAAAAAAATGTATCCCTTTGTAGTAACGAGAGTGTCTTGAAGTAGAACCAGAAAATTTAGTATCAATCAATATAAATTATCTTGTTTCTGCAAGTTAATTTTTTTTTTTTTTTACTACCTACGCCTCAACAGCCGTTTTGCGAATTTGATAGGTGATTATGCAAAAACTATGGGACCTAAATTTTCTTGAGATTCTTTAACGTTTGTTGCAACGGGAGTTTACAATTTCAATTTATTGGTTTGTGGACATACACCATTGCTAGGGCCCAGAAAATGTCGCGGATTCAATTACTTGCATGCTAGAATCCATTGTCCTCTGCACATTCAAGTCCCGTCTATTCGTTCATTGTCCGCTGTTCCACTGAGTAGCAGCTGGTGGACAAATAGTCAGGGCTTAAGTATGCACAGGACAGTGCATTCTAACATGAAGGTAATTGAATCCGAATTTTCCGGGCTCTAACCATTGCTCATGTTTTGCTGATCAAACCTGTGTTGAACGACAAAGTATGGAAACGAACAAGAAAAATCAAGTATAAAACACACACAAAAATAGAAAATAAGCAATCCCAGAGGAATTCTATCAATTCCTTTTTTTTTATAAAATAGTTGTTATGTTAGACAACAAAGAATTCTAGAGATAGAATTCAGTCGAATACCGACACAACACCCAAACACAAAAGACAGACACAAATATAGAACCAGATTCCCAATATGAAAAAATATGGAAATAGACCGGAATAATTCGCGTGTTATTACCTGTAGGCTAGCTTCCAAATATAGCTGTGAACTGAAGTAGGCAGAAGCTGCTCATTGGTTATTCTCTGACACAGTGGTACCTCGTGATAGGGCTTTAATTATGTTGATTTCTTATGATTGGCTCAGTTCCCTACAGAAGGTGCATAGCCATCTTTAGTAGAAGGCCACGGCCTTAAATCTGGCAACCCTTCCAGGAAGGGTCATTTAAACACTTTTTTTGTCTCGCTAAAGACAGTGGCGTACCCTGATTCGCCGGTGTGTAGGGCAGAATAACGAATCAGGTACAGCCATCGCCTTTGGAGAGCTGAAAGAAGTGTTAAAACGACCCTTGTATGCAGGGTTGCCAGGTCTAAGGCCGCGGCCTTCTACTAAAGATGGCTATGGAAGGTGTCAAATAAGTATAGAGGCACGATTATTTCGCGTATAGATTCTAGGTCAGGTTGAACGTCAATGATGTATACTTCACTGTCATTAATGTGATCGGACAACAGTTGTTCTGATACACATTTGACGACTGCAAACCAATAATAAATAAGGAAACAAATCATTGCCAACACACGTGGTACCTGCGTGTACGGTTAGAAGCCAATGAATATTCGACTGTAGCCAGTTAGTGTATAGGACTGAGAAGTCTAAGCTGCGACCAGATGAATACGCGAAATTATCCTGCCTCTACAAATGAGTCAAGGACCTGCTGGGAAAGTTACACGAGCCTACAGTTGTTTGAAATCTAGCTTGTGCCGAAAATAAAACGTGAGTTTTTCAGGTCCCTAGTGATAAGAGGCGTGCAAATTTTGCGTTAATATTTGGCTACAGGCTAGAATTCACTCGCCTGTACTCACGCAAACCCTCTACGTGACGTTATCGGCACCCAAAATTTGTATCTCCGTGTACTCGCACCACAGGCGAGTGGGCTTTCTACAGCTGACCTTATTTCATTGGTTGTAAATGTCCTTCAGGCGCGCCACATAATCTGCCGGCCAACACCAGACAGTCAGATGAGCTGATAGTGACTTGAAGTCCTGTCAGTTCGTCAGATAACAACGCGAAATTTGAAGCTCTCTACTAATGACTAGGGACCTGAAAAAGTCGCGTTTTCTTTCAGGCACAAACTAGAATTCCAGCTACTGTACGTTTGTGCCACTTCCGCAATTGGCCCCTGACTTATTTGACACCTTCTGAAAGTCACTGAGCCAATAACAAAAATATAACTAAATGCAGGCCCATTTTACTGTAACAACGAGCAGATAATGAACAGATGATGTCTAAGGACCCTGGTTTTTCGCGAAAAGAATGTTGCCTCACTTTATTTCCGTGCCTTACGTGCACATCTGCAGTTCTGCTTCGTGGTCAGCGATTGGATATTTTAACTGTCACGAGCCTTGGGATTCTACCGGCAAATAAAATACGTGTGGTGTAGCAGGAACGTTAATGTAATTGGCTCAGTCAAATGAGACACGGCTCTTCACACAGACACGCTGCCAATAACCATGAAGCAGAATTACAGCTGTGTACGTAAGGCACTGAAACAAAATGGGTCAAAATTATTTTCGCGAAAAAACAGGGTCTCTACCGATGTGTGCTCTAGTAAACATATGGAGGCTAGCCTCTAGGTCAGTGGACCCGATAATTTGTCCTGTCTCGAGTAATTAGTGACCACTGACTTTCGAGAAACAAATTTGCAGCAGTATGTTTCAGTGTCTTATGTACACGTCTGCACCTCTGCTACATGCTCAGTGATCGAATGTTTGAACTCTTAGGCTTCTACCTGGCAATCAGACTTGGTGTTCTCGCAGTAACCTTCTTCTGATTGATGGAGTCACATGAGAGACTTCTCTGAGTGAAGAACTCTGCCAATACCATGAAGCGTAGCCACATACTGAATAGTTATACAGACGTGAAGTGACATGGCGGCTCATTTGACTCGGGCGAACTTCGCCGCTTATTGGTTGCCCGAGGTTTGTTGTGTTTGTTTCCTGCATGTTACGGCAGGTTTCCTATTGGCCTGGCTGCCGGCTAGCAAGGCAGCCGCCTTACGCTGATTGGCGGTAGGCATTACCTCCATGTTGCTGACCAGGGAAGCCATTTTGCTGGCGTGTGAGACTGAGCTCGCCGTCATATCGGCTGTTTCACTTCTGTATTCCTAAATATTCTGTAGCTGTAGGCGTGTTCGAAAAAAACACTGAGTCAATTTCGTGGAAAAATACTTTTCGCGAAAATCAGGCGTCCCTGTCTACAAGTGAGCGTCTCAAGGGCAAGTGAACGAAACGATAATGGCGCACACACAGGAGAAGGTACAAGTGGTTGCAGTTGCCACCCCTGAGGATGGAAGGCGTCCCGGCTTGTTGATTGTGTAAGCCGTTACATCGCACTCATGCCGTCAATTTAGATTAATGTTTTGCTAACTAAGATGCTTTGCAGAACTGTCCTGTTATACCGGGTTAGCATTGACCAAACTTGTTAAAATATTTACAAAAGATCCTTTTAATTTAATTATAATTGAATCAAGAAAGTAAACAAATAGTAACTTCATAATTTTAGATGATGGTTAGAGATTTTGGTTTATCGCGGGAAAACTTGACTATTTGCTAGGCTTCAACATACGTTCAACTTATCAAAAGATTACTGGCTTTTCCTTGTACGTGTAGCTACTGCCCTATTTGGCTGAGCCAATAAGAATGTCGCTATTTTAATATTTAATGCATGTTATTGGTCTGCAGACAGCTACGTTGTGTCCGTGTTTTCAAGGCTATGTTGACACAAAACATTTTCGCGATATACCATCATCTCTAATGATGGTTTATCGCGGGAAAACTTGACTGTTTGCTAGATTTCAACACACGTTCAGTTTACCAGAAGATTACTGGCTTTTGCTTGTACTTGGAGCTGTTACCCTATTTGACTGAGCCAATAAGAATCCCGATATCGTAATATTTGATGCCTGGTTATTGGTCTGCAGACAGCTACGTTGTGTCAGACGTGTATCACCGAATCATATATGTTGCAAGAAAGTACAGCGTTTTCAAGGGTATGTTGGCAAAAAAGATTTTCGCGATATACAAAGACAGCTAACGCTTTTCACATTTTGGAAACACCTGTAATTTGAATTTGACCAAGAGAATGCTCTGAAGTGGAAATTTTTTATCTTGGTTTGGGTAAGGTTAGTTCTACTGCAGGTTAGAGAGATCTATGTTGGATGTTTGGCAAGGGACATTTTCTGATACTTGTTGTGATGGTACCGGTAAGAGGTGTAGCTCTAAACTGACCAATCACAGGGCTTACGTGAATATAAAGTTATATGTAAGTTGATAATTTAAAAGGGTTTGCTTTCCACTTCAAAATTAAGGGCTTGTTCCCGAGTTTTTTCAGACTGGTGTGTGCCAATAACTCAAATACTTTTTAACCAAAAGTTTTGAAAAAAAAAAAAAAAAAGAGTCAATGTGCAGTCACACGATGCACAATACTGTGGACACGTTTTTTTTTTTTTTTTAATAATATACCATTCGCCAGCAAAAAAATAATTTCCTTCATTTTTTGCTTATTTTCATGACAAAAAACGTGGTACTTTGGATAATGAAATCCAAAAAAACAGTTTAGTATAATTCTACAAAAAAAAATATAGCTACAAATTGTAACATACAAGTGTCAAAACTGTGCAGCAAAATTTTGATATGAGTATTAGGAAGCAATAAATTTTTTTTTTCGATATCACTGCAAAACTCGGTAACGAGGCCTTAAATTAAATTACTTCTCTCTTTACCAAGCCAGCTTAAATGTTATTTTACTACGGTTTCGTGTTTTATTATATCCCTTGGTAACAGAAGAGCAATTAACAGTAGAATTTTTCCCTGTGTCAAACTCTAATCAGACGGCACCGGTTTCTTTCGAACCTGTAGTAGAATTAACCTTGATTTGGGGGAGAGAGAGTAATACAGTGCCTTTCGTACCAGGGTGCGCTCTCTTGGAAGCCTTTTACCACCTCGAATCATTTAGGAGGGGGGTGGGGGTGTTCCATGCAAAAGTGTAATGGTTTTAATATTTTTTATATTTGTACACGGTATGGTTTGCTTAACAGACATTAATGAAACTACTCCCTTACAGTTTTGAAAATTTTCTAACTTACGTAGTTTTCGTATAAAGCCAAACAAAAGCCCAAATTGGTATGAAACCGGTATATGCAAGGAATGGTACCAACTTACAGAAATGAAATAACTCACACTGACTTACAGTGTCACTGACTACGTCAAGATATGTATAAAAGAGCATTTAATATATGTTATTTTTATTTTTAAAAATTGCTGAATAGGACGTATAAAAAACATTGCAATATTCTGCAGTTTAAAAAAATACAAACAGTTGTATATAGAAAACAGTTTCATGCAAATTTGGGATTTGATTTGACACTATACAAAAACTATGAAAGCTAGACAATTTTCATTACTGTAAAAAATAAACATAATGTATGTCTACAAAACAAACCATACGTTGTACAAATAAAAAAAAAGTTATTAAAACAAATGTGAACAAATAAGGTCACGTGGCACTGAATTAGGACGCGACCTTCGTCTAGACTCTCCCAGGGCAAAGTATGGGAAGTAACCCCGGCTGCCCCATCCTCGTTCCAGAAGGACGGCGCGGCGGAGGTAAACCGTTAGTTCCCTCCCTCAGAACGTCTTAGAGTCTCGAGCTAACGGTTCAGGGATGTAGCTCGTCTGCCGCGGGAGTGGCTAGTGTCGTCACGTTATCACTAACCCTAGAGTGGACATCTTCACTAGATCTAACTTACAATATGGTAGTCTGGAATTTAGGCGTTTGATGGTTCTCCGAGGCACTCAGGGCCAACAGGCCAGCATTAACTACAAAAAATACTACCACTCCTGCACACTACTGTAAACAAAACTACATCTATAACAGTATAGTCTAACCGCACAGACAAGGGCAGTTATGTGACAGCTGTACTGGCGCAATTCTGTGTGGCATAGTTCAAGCCACTGATTTTTAGTGAAAAGAATTGTGACCAACTTATTTTAATGCCTTTTGTGCACGTTTACAGTTATTCTTCATCGCCATTAATTCTGTGTGCTTCTATAGGTGATTTAGGATAAAGTGAGAACTTTTGAACCACTAGTTATTTTAATTTTAGGATAGTTTTTAGTTTATTCCATCTTTAAGGTTCCTATCTACCTGTGCTTGAAACGCATTGCAACGAGCTACAAGTAATCATATTTAGAAGAAACATCTCAACGCACATTACGCTTGTACATATATGAAAAGATAACACATTTCGAACAATGTTTCTATCAGTTTAAAAATTAGGATCGCTTATTTGAAACGCGATTTTCAAGACGCTCAAAATGGCTAAAAACATATTTTTTTAAACTGCCGTATCTAGGAAAATTCCAACCGGATTCGAAAAACACAGTAATATAAATAGACGCTGGAATTTCGAGCATAAGTATTGCAAACAATATAATACAGTCACCGCTTATAGTCCCATAGATAAATGAACAATAGTAAAGCTCTGTGCGCCAGTTGCTGGGTTTGCGTGTAGAGGCGATATTGCATTACATACGCCGATCGACGTCACTCTTAAGAGTGCGTAGTAGATAAATAAACTCTGAAAACCTCAATTGATTTCTACGCTTTTTTTCGAAGCTAATATGGATAAAACACTCAATGACAATCATAGATAATGGTATTTACCAACTTTATGAGTACATATTTATCCAGAATGACTAATTCGTTACGCGTGATCTCTTGCGCCGCAGTTAAATGTACTAGGTTCCGGCGTCAGAGTTTGTGCCTCAGAAGTTTGTAACACTGGAAACTATTTCGTTTAAAACGTTGGCTAAAACTATTATCTAGGATTGCTATTGTTTAATTTTCGCAAATTGGCTTCAAGAAACCTACAGTTATATATTAATGCTTTTATTGATTAATTATGTACCACGCGCTCTTCCGCTCCATAGGTTTTGTGCCTCACGTACACCAACGCGGCCTACCTAGATAACAAACAAAGCAACCTGTGTACTCAAACCGTAACGTTTAGTTCACAGCTAATAATATTATTGTAATCATTATTCTAGACAAGGGCGTCATCTAAAGTGTTCAGTTAATCGCGAACCGACTTTACCTGCAAATCACAGACGTCTGGTGTCGCAATATTGTTTGTCTCATTGGCACAGTCGATTGAGAGACGCCTCTGCAGAAATACACTGTCAGTATTAACGAAGCAGAGCTGGAGATATGCACGTAAGGCATCGAAACAAATATTTTCAGAGGTATTACTGTTTGTTTCGAAGTGAAATGTGTATATTTTTGTTAACGTAATGACTAGATTAATTCGCGTATTGATTCTAGGTCAGACTGAACGTCAATAACGTATACTTCACTCCTGTTAACACACATTTGACGACTGCAAGCCAGTTATAAATAAGGAAACAAGTCGTGGGGATATCACGTGCTACACGTTTGTACTGTTAGAAGCCAATGGATAGTCGGCTTCAGCCGGTACACGTATAGAACTGAGAAGTCTAGGCTGTTGCCAGATGAATACGCGAAATACTCGTGCCTCTGGTAATGACTGGAGGTACGAGTATTTCACGTATTAATCTGGTAGCAGTCTAGACTTCTCAGTCCTATACACACACTGGCCAGAGTCAAATATCAATTGGCTCCTAACCGTACAAGTGGATAGCTCCACGAATTATTATATTATTTACTACTGGCTTGCAACCTACAAAGGTGTGTCAAACAGTTGTCTGATCACGGAAGTTACAGTGATATACAGGTTATTGGCGTTCAACCTGACCTACAATCAATACGCGAAATACTCGTGCCTCAAGTAATGACTACTGACTATCGACAGAGGCCGTCAACTATGGCCTGCAAGAAGATCACTCGCTGTTAGATATCTATGCGAAATGTTTTCGGACAGCGTTGTTTTGATATTTCAGCATGAGAGGCTTCGTGAGCAAATCTAGCATCGAGTAATTGCTGCTCGAAGCAGAAACGGGTCAAATTCCACAACAACGGAGATACAGATGTGATCCGTTCAGCAAGAAGTCTGTAGAATGTCAAATACCCTACGCCCCACGCTGTATTATCGCCTGTTCATGCAACACAGCCACCTTGTATTCTTAATTGGCTCTATTAGGACAACTGGTTTCGTTTTCTCTGTTTTTTCTTCTCCTTCGACATTGAACTGGTCGTCTCTCACGATTTGTTTTCGTTTCTTGTTCGCGCGCGTGTGGCTTCGTGCCTGACGAAGACGCGCTGGGAGGAAAAAAAAACG
>PNEQ01112428.1:0-24128 GCA_003012365.1 Medauroidea extradentata
CTTCATTCGAAACCGTCGTTTGTCCTAAACTCATTTATCCTAAAGTCATTAGTCCTAAACTCATTTGTCCTAAAGTCGTTTGTCCTAAACTCATTTATCCTAAAGTCGTTTGTCCTAATTTTAGGACAAACGACTTTAGGACAAACGAACCGTTTTATGTTTAGGACAAACGATTTTAGGACAAACGCCGCACCCCCTAACAGAAAGGTCAATAACAATTCTTAATGACACGTAGCTTGTAAGTGGACAAATTAATAAAGCAGTACAAATGCGTATGACTTAATTATATCTACATATAATGTATTCACGAAAACAACAAAGTTATAATGTGGCACCGTTGGTATGATATTTATCCGTTTAGCCTGGGGTCCAGATCAATGCATTGTGAAAATATGTTTGTTTATTTAAGAGTTTGTCTCCCCTCCCTTCTACGTGTTAATTTATTGGTTTTCCTTGCGTATTTTTGTTTCACGACCGAAAGTTCCAAAATTACCACAATGGAAACATAGCTATTGTTCATTTCTTTTCTTTCAGTAGATGTATAAGAAGTAAACTACGCTGTAAAAACTTGTTTGGAAAGTTTAGCACACATGTGTATAGTAGTGTTAAGAATGTAGGCATGGTAAAATTGTTTCCCCTACGTCACTGGTAGTGCTGCAATACATTTTATAAAACAGTCAAACGTAAACTTCTGTTACGAGATTAGTATAGAAACGTTGCTGACCATTTGCTCTATTTACAAGCTAAAACTGACTGTGGGATATAAACTTACAATACTATTTAAGACGTTTTTTTTACAGTATAGGAACTCATAATTATTTTTTTTTAACAAAATGTAACAAAAATTATCGTAAACAGTTATGTCTACTATATAGCGCTCGATAAGGAATGACTGAGGTTGAATCAGATAGGGAGGAGTAAATGAGAGTACCTAGAGAAAATCCGCCTACTAATGAAATATAGGTGAGTGGGTAAATATTAAGAATCACTACCCATCGTGTACAGCCCAAACTGTTGATTTTAGACATTTAGTTTACTGGTGAAAAATATTTCTAGAGATGTTATAAACAGTCCTATGTAAAACGTTTTTTTTTCTTATGTTGTGTTAGTGTAGGTTAGATTAAGTTAGGTTATGCTAGGTAATTTTAGGTTAGGTTAGTTTTTAATAAGTTATTTTAAGTTAGCTTACCTAACCTTAGCTAACCGAACATTATGTTAGGTCAGGTTAGGTTACCTAATCTAAACTAACCAAGTAATTAAACTGACCTAACAAAAAATTTACGTAGGACTTTAAGAGACATTAGAAGTAGCCCTACGTAAAAATTGGTTAGGTTAGCTTCGGTTAGGTAACCTAACAATACCTAACCAAATGTGTGGGGTCAGGTTACCTAATGTAAACTAACCCAAACTAACTTAACCAAACCTAACCTAACTTCAACTAAGGTTAATTCTACTACAGGTTAGAAAGAAAATACGTTTTCTTATGGGAGAGCTTGGCACAGGGAAAATTTCTGCCACTAGTTTCGCTTCAATCGCTAAGTGACCAAATAAATACGAAACTGAAGTAAAATTAAATATAAATAAACTTGGAAATTATATTAGTAATTTACTTTAATCTTAAAGTGAAATGAAACCGATTTCGCGTTTTAAATTATCAACTTAATGTAACTTAAAATTCAGGAAAGCTCTGTGATTGGTCAGTTTGGTGCACTATTGATACCAGCGCTCTAGTGGCAGAAATTTTCCTGTGCCAAACTTATAACATTGATCTTTCTAACCTGTAGTAGAATTAACCTTACTTCAACTAACCTAATGTAACCTAACCTAACTATATTTTTTTCTTAGGACTTATAACTAGGGCCATGAACTTTACGCGAAAATAATTTTGTCACAGCTTGTTTAAATTTCTTACGTTCACAACTGGAGTTCTGCTTTATAGTTAGTAATTAGATGTTTTAACTGTCATGTGTCTTGGGTTTCTACTAGCAAAACACAGACGTTAGTTGTTGCAGTAAGCGTATTGTGACTGGCACTGCCAAATGAGATATGTCACTTCAAAAAGACACACTCCCTATAACAATGAAGCATAGCCGCAGACGTGCACGTGAAACACTGAAACAACGCGGGGCAAAATTATTTTCGCGAAAAGTTCTTGACCCTACTTATAACGTCTTTAGAGACATTTTTCATCAATTAACTTAAGAGGGCGTGGTACATAATTCAACGCTAAAAACATTAATCTATAACTGTAGGTTTCTCGAAGCCAATTTGCGAAAAGAAAACAGTAGCAATCCTAGACAACAGTTTAAGCCAAAGTTTTAAACAAAATTGTTTCCAGTGTTACGAACTTCTGAGGCACAATCTCTGACGCCGGAACCTCGTGAATTTAACTGCGGCGCAAGAGATCATGCGCAACGAATTAGTAATTCTGGATAAAGATTTACTCATAAAGGTGGCAAATACCATTATCTAGGATTGTTATTGAGTATTTTATCCATGTAGACTTCGAAAAAAGTGTAGAAATCAATTGAAGTTTTCAACGTTTATTAATCTACAGCGCAGTCTTAATATCTAAAATCAATAGTTTGGCCGGTACACAATGAGCAGAGGCAAGATTATTTCGCGTATTGACTCTAGGTCAGGTTGAATGTCAAATATTGTATACTTCACTACTCCTGCGACTAGACGACACCTGTTTTAACACATCTTTGACAACTGAAAGTCAGTGATAAATAAGAAAACAAGTCGTGGTGGTAACACGTGTTACGGTTAGAATCCAATGGGTATTGGACTTTGTCCAGTGTGTGCTTAGGTCTGAGAAGTCTACGCTGTTGCCAGATTAATACGCATGCCTTTAACAATGAGTAGCGATTCTTAATATTTGCCGGCGAGTGGTCTGATAACTGGCAAATGTTAAATATGGCCGCGTATGGTGCAGCTCAGAGGCTAAGACGCTCGTCTCCCATTGAGGTGGCCAGGCCTCGATTCACGTGCCTGACGATGCCGTTCGGTGACCTCCCATTTCCGATGCTTCTTCACACTCACTTCACATCACCCTTACCAACGTTGAAGACTTTGCAGCACGCACATCTTGCATCTCCTTGGATATTATGTGCAAGTCACTGAACTTGCATGCGGCCTTCTCGCCAACAACTCGCCTCTATGAGATATTCAGTTTAGACCTTAACATGTCATGACGCAATGTTAAATTAAAAGTGTATTTTGCATACCTATGTCTTTTAAAAAATTCTGCTTCAAGATATTCATTCCTAAAATTAACAAGAACACCCTTTCGCCATTTTCAGGAGTGTGAAAATAAACTTGGATGAGTAGAAATATACATACACATGTAACGCACTTTCGATAATTTTCCTAGCCAGACATACTTAAGCACATTGAGCAATAATGATGGGAGGGGGTCCGGGGTTGCTTCGACAGGAAAATTTGAATTTGAAGATGCAAAACGGTTGTATGTATTTAAGTAGTTTCCGCAAGATATACGGAGGGGGTTCTGGATCCCATGGACCTTCCTTGACGAAGTTTTGTTGGATGATTTGGCATTTACAGCATTTCAGTTTTAAATCGTAACTGTTACATTTGTGAATTAAGTGTAACGTAACGTGAGTTAAGTGAGTTTTACGTCTCGTCGACGGCAAGGTCATTACAGATGGTGAATTACAACTTGGCAAAATGACAGGAGCTGGGAGAGGATTCGGCCATTGTCTGGACTGATTTCGGGAAATCGTGGAAAACAGAAATGAGGATGGCCCGAGCCGGGAATCGAGTACAACGTGAAACAAGTGTACGTAGAGCTGTGCTGTTACAGTACAGAAAAATAATCATTGCTCAAAAGTTTTTTTTACACTATTTCGGGGGGTGTTACAACCCCAACACCCCTCCCCGTCCCCTTAGGTACTCCAGTGACCGTCACACCGTGAAAAACTCTACCAACCACCAAGTTAAGCGTTGGTAAACATGTCTACGAACCAAGTTACCGTCCACTCGTCTGCTTATGTTCCTGGCTCGCGAGCAATACGACAGCCAACAACACCGGCTGTGGTAGGCCGGCTCCAAGGCTCGTACTGCGTGGCGGTGACCCATGAAGACCTGTGACCAGCACTTTCCCCGTCGATCTGAGAAGCCCGTGGTTCTGGTGGGGAGTTCTCTGTGGTTAGCCACGACCTCCATAACCCTTCCACTACCCGCCCGACTTTGTGTACATCTACCATCAAGGGCAGCAGCCTTACCCACGTCTACAGTGAAGTGAAGAGATTTTGGTCAGCACTCAACATCAGCACTGGTGAGGAGTGACATGATGTGAGTGTGGAGCAACGCCGGAATGAAAGGGCGGGCGAAACGGGAGATCCCCTAGAAAACCCGCCGACCAGCCACATCGGCCGGCATGATTCCCGCACGCGAAAATCCGGGGACCGGCCCCGCTGACAATTGAACCCGGATCCCCATGGTGGATGGCGAGTCCTCTAGCTACTGCGCCAACCGCTGACCCACGTCTGTACCGTCGAGGGAATATATTAACAGGTGGAACCTTGCGCATGTTCCCCCTCCACTTTCTCTGCTACCTCCCCTCCATTGTAACGTCATTCGAGTTGCAAGGAATAGTTTCCAAATATTGGCGAATACTCACGTCGAGCGTCTACAAAACGTTCAAACTAAACTCGTCAGCAATCGAAAACCATTCAGTCAAATTACTTCGAAATTTTTGCACCTATATGTGAACTGTTGTGCCAATAATGCTATCTGTTAATTTTCATTATGTACATTATGTAATTAAAAAAAAAAAAATCTAACAATGTACTGTTCACTGTTGACTGAAAAATGGACGGCCAAATATTGTAAGCGAGAAGCGTTTCAGTTTTCCGAGTTAGGTGGATGGTGCCAGTTGACGAAAGGAAGAGGAAACTCAAAAATTTAATAGAAACCACTGGGAAAACTAAAGAGCGAGGCCTTAACGTCTCCTCGGCGTGTAGTATGAATTGAACCCATGGCCGTTACTCAGTTTTTCTCATTACTACATTATGGTTATGTCAGTTTAATTGTATACGGAACAGATTGGCGCGTCGTCAGCTATGTTATTAGTCAGTTGTTCAGCCTGGCAAAAAGGTTTGTTCAGCGATGTTATTGTAGTAGGACTTTACGTATATTTTATCGAGCATTAAATTTAGGCAGTGTTTGTAGGCAGTGTTAATTTTTATTTCAAATTAGGTATTAAAAAAAAATACAAAAAAAAAAAAAAACAATGCAGTTTTTACAGATATCTTGGCATAGACTGTGACGCTGTTCATCAGTGTGCGTAATTTAATTTCGATAATTAGGTTGCTTTTCCTTTTTAATATAAAACCATTTTATGCATACTTGAACTTTGACGTGCCATTACATAAAAACTATCAAAGCTAAACAATTTTCACCGCCATAAAAAGAGTCAAATGTATGTCTAAAAAAAAACAATACATCGTATAAATGTAAAAACTATTTTTAAAAAATTACATTTTAGGTGAAACACTATCCCCCTCCCCCCGAAAGAACCTCTTAAAAGCATGAACAATACAATTAAGTTCCTACCCTTGCTGACGCTAGGACTCTGAAATAGGTAGAGCCAAGGTTAATTCTAGGATAGAAAAATCAATGGTGAAAATAATCGCACCGATATACTCGTATAGAGGGACACCTGGTAACCGGGGAAATAATAAACAGGTTGGCCGGACTGGGAAATGAAGTCGTCCACTCACGAAACCATTCACTAGGCTCGGTTTCAGTCGCCTTATTGAATAATTTTATTTTTAACTTTTTTTTTTTTTTTAATTCTAGTAAGAAAAATGTTAAATACGAGATTATACCGCAAATTATGTTTGCCTTATGCTACAGTACATGCGATTTAGCTGCTAACTTATAATTCGCCTCATTTGTGTGTCGTATTTTTATCTTGTGGGTCATACATTTTTTTCTGTTCGTCACTTTGCCAAATCAGACCTCAAACTTGGGTTGTCTGCCTTGTTAGTGTCTTGGGTTTCTTTTGATTTTTATTGTTTTCATTTATTATCTGCTTGTACTTGTTTTTGTTTGACCAGATCCCATTGCATTATTTTAGGAGGGGAGTTTATGAGCGTTAGTAGAGCCACAATTTTATGGCGAAAGGTTTTCGCAACATTTGGTTTCAATGTGTCATGTTCACATCTGCAGCTCTGCTACACCGTTTGTGATTGGATGATTTTACTCTCACTTGCCTTGGCAAATTACAGACGTACGGGATCACGATACTCTTATTCTGATTGGTGCAGTCAAATGAGAGACGTGTCTGAACAAAGACACGCTGCCAATAACCATGAAGCAAAGCTGCCGATGTGCACGAGATACACTTAAACGAAGTGGGGCAAAAAAATTTTCGCGACAAAATCATGGTCCTAAGCATTAGTAGGACATCGTTCACAAAGCACAGTGATAGGATAGTTAAAGAACAAGGGTAAAAACTATTTGTGGGTACTTGCCCTCACATACCTACACACGTTTACACCAGGTTAACGTAACAAGTAGATGTGATGGTATAGCAGAAAATATTTTGTACCAATATACCCTTGAAAACAATGTAGTTTCTTGTTGTGATACGTACGATTGGGTAATATACGTCTGACACAACGTAGCTGTCTGCAGACCAATAATAGGTATCAAATATTACAATATCGGGATTCTCATTGGCTCAGTCAAATAGGGCAACAACTCCGCGTACAAGCCAAAGCCAGTAATCTTCTGGTAAGCTGAACGTGGGTTTGGAACTCTGCAAATAGTCAAGATTGCCCACGATGAACCACCATTTTTAGCAATTAGTTATAGTGTAATTACACTTTAATTCTGTAAATTTTGTAAAACAAATGTGTGTATTTACTGAAGTGAGGGGAGGGGGCAGCTATCCACACAGTTTCCCTCCCCCCCCCCGTAAACCTTGAATACACTACTGTTGGGCGTACACTCGACGAGGTCTTTTCGCATCTGGCCTTCGCGGGGCATTGACGTGTCGCGGCCTTCGCAGTAACGGTCGTGGCAGCAATCGCACTTTCCTGTCTGCCGACAATGCCACCAAAATTAACAGCGATTTGTTCTTTTCTCTCGGACCAAGAGCTGACCCTGTCTTCCGGGCGACCTGCTTACCCTGGCGCCGGAAACACGCCGCGTGCGCAATCTAACAAGGTTTGTTCTCGGAACCGCCGTATTGTTTTTTACTAGAACTGGCTGGAAGTATTTCTGTTAATATTTAAATTTTTGCAGAATATAATTCTGTGTAATGATATGCAGTGTTATATGCTAGTCGTGGCCAGCAGCGTGAGTCAGGGGATGTCGTCGTTAAGGGCTTGTACGTTGGTTCTGCAGTGATTTCGAAAATATTTTTTTCGTTGCTACCTAATACTCATATCAAAATTTTCCCCAACCGTTTTAACACTAATATATCATAATTTGTAGCTGATTTTTTTGTATAAATATACTGATCGATTTTTTAGATTTCGTCACCCTAAGTACCACGCTTTTTGTCGTGAAAATAAGCCAAAATGCACCAAAACATTATTTTGCTTACGAATGGTGCCGTATTTTTAAAACCGCATCCACGGTATTGTGCATTGTGGGACTTCACATTTTCTCAAATTTTTTCAAAGCTTTTGGTTAAAAAATATTTTAGTTATTGGCACCAGTCTGAAAAATAAACTGAGGGAGAAGCTTAACTACGTCGCTATATATATATATATATATACATACATATATATGTATATATATATGTATATATATATGTATATATATACATATATATGTATGTATGTATATACATACATATATATATATGTATACATATATATACATATATATACGTACATATATATACATATATATACGTACATATATATATATATGTATATATATGTATACATATATACATATATATATACATATATGTATACATATATATACATATATGTATACATATATATACATATACATATATATACATATACATATATATATACTTATATATACATACCTACATATATATATACACACACACACAGAGTTAACCGGATAATGACAGTGGCAGTTATCAGGGGACGATATGCAACTTTACGTACTTGGTGTAGTATAATCTGTTTTGCGTAACTGGAGTAAATTTGGACAGTTCTGAGGGTGCATTATTGTACAAGTTATACAAGGCAGCCACAGTGCAAAATACAACTTAATGTACATAGGGTTGCATAGGCGCATCAGGTTCATTTTAGAACTGAAAACATATATTGGCATTGCATTCAACAATTCCAACACACGCAAAATGTGCCCTAAATACTGACAAAATTTGCTCAAGTTACATGAAACACAGTATATCCAGCCTGTGGGCAGGTCTACCAAATCACACGAGGGATGAGCTCATCTCATTACTACGCGTATAAGGTCTCGATCTTTAGTTTTGCAGTGGTTTCGAAATTGTTTTTTAAAGGAAACTTAATAAATATATATACTATTCATTATTACGGTTTTAAGACTTATATATCATCGTTTGTATCTGAATTTTTTTTGTTGCAATACACCAGATGGATTTTTAGATTTTTCCCCTAAAATATCGCGTATTTGTGGTCAAAATAAGCAAAAATGAAGCAAAATATTTTTTTGCTAGCAAACGGTACATTATTTTAAAAATGCTCTGGCAAAATTGTGGCTCGTACGACTGTAAACAGTCTCAATTTTTTTCAAAGTAGTTGGTTTAAAGATATTCGAGTTATTTGCTATTGTTTGAATTAAATGAAAGACCATGACCATAAGAGGCCGCAGTTGGCACAGTGGTTAGAGAACTCGCCTCCCACCAAGGCGATCCGGGCTCCATTCCCGGCGAGGTCGGTTCTCGGATTTCCTCATGTGGGAATCGTGTCGGACGATGCCGCTGGTCGGCGGTCTTTCTGGGAGATCTCCCGATCCCCTTCCTCTTTTCCAATTCGAGTGCCTCACACTTCATGTCATCCTTGGGGCAGGCAAGGCTACGTGCGCCCAGCAATAAGTCTGCATCCGAGGTACGATGCCCTGACGGCCATTAGGTACCCTCCTCATGCGATATTTGTTTATTTATTACGCGGATATGTAAGCGAGTGAGAGATTTTGGCCACCGCTTAAGGGTGTTCAAGTGCGATAAAATCATAATTTTATATTTTTATAAAATATTGTTAGTTTTGTAGACGAGACTTGTGAGTACATTGTACACTTACGAAACAAGTTTAGCTCTCATACGTAGTTCTCTCATAACGGGATGTCAAAGTCAAAATTTGCTTGTTAGGGTGCCATGAAAATAGTAAAAACCAATAGACTTACTTAAACAAAACAGTTCACTGAGAACTTACATCCCATGAGTAGAGACAGGAAAAATTCGCGGGTTCACCGACCTGTAGGTTAGTCTCCAAGAATATATGTGGAATTGTGCCGACAGCATCTGTTCATTAGCTGTTCGCTAACAGTGAAATGGGTCTGTATTCAGTTACAGTTTTATTGTTGACTCGGTTGCTTCCAGGAAGTTTCGAGTAAGTCAACGGCCAATTGTGAACGTGATACAGACCTGTAGTTGCTTGAATTCTAGCTGGCGCCTAAAATAAAACGCGGAATTTTCTGGTCTCTAGCCATGAGCTATGCAATAAAACATTAAAAACACGGAACGCAATATTTTGCATTTAAAAAAATCGCAAAAGTACAGAAAAACAGTTGTAAATTCAGTACGGACGTAAGTCAACTGGTTTTCACTATTTTCGTGGCAGCAGAACATGCAAATTTTGACTTTGACGCACCGTTATGAGAAAACTACGCCAGCTAAAAATGTTTTGTAAGAGGAAACTGCACACACAAGTATCGTCTACAAAACTAACAATATTTCACAGAAATATAAAATTATTATTTTATCGCACTTGAACACACTGTATTTTCAGTGTTTGAGCCATAACATTAATGCATATTGTATTATAGGCGGTTCGGAATAAAGTGAGCACTCGAAAAAACCCTGCTAAAGATCTATTTCCAGCCAATTCGTATCTTTCCGCGAGTAACTGCTAACGATGGGAAAAGTCTAACCTCTTGGGACACGTCACTTTATGTTTGCGCGTGTAAGATCAATTGTTCAGTCGATAGGTACCTGTATAGTTTGATAAAAAAGAAGTTAATTAATTATATAAAATACAATTACATCGCTGTCTATTGATTTTGTTTCAGTATTGTTGAATTTAAATACGAATAAACACGGAACTATATTGTGTTATTTCGTTGCCAACCGTACAAGCAGTAAAGTGACTATCGGTACTGTTGAATTATATGCAGTAACGGCTAGTGATATTTTTCAAAGGTTAAATATTTAGTGTTCACTTTATTCCGAACGGCCTATATCAAAATGTTCTCTTCGATAAAGCATATAGAGTATTCTCTTGATAAACTGCTGGACATAAATAATAATGGGATCTTTCAATGATTTGCCATGCAGAATCATTGCAAGAGAATTCATGGATGTTAACAAGTACTTCCCTTGCAATGCTTCAGCATGACAGATTAATAAAAGATCTCATTATTATTTGTGTCAATCAGTTTACCAAGAATATCTTCGATGCTTTGTCGAAGATAAAATTTTTATAACAAAATTTGAAAAAAAAATGTTATGAATCAAAAACTTAAAATACAGTAAAATTGTTAAACGCCACCCTTAACATCGAGGTCTTTAGCGCTGGTGAGGGGTAACATGAGGTGAGTGTGGAGCAGCACTGAAATGAAGGGGTGTGGGAAACGGGAGATCCCTGAGAAAACCTGCCGACCAGCGGCATCGTCCGGCACGATTCCCACATGCGGGGACCGATCCTGTCGGAACTCAAACCTGGGTCGCCTTGATGAGAGGGCGAGTGGTCTGACCATTCGGCCACCGCGAACCGCGGATACGTAAGCTGTTGACACAAAAAATGACACGACGGAAACCTCTTAACATGGGCGTCGAGACATGCGTCAGCGCCGCACTGCCTGTGTGGCGACAGTTTCAAATATTTTTTTGAACATATATTACTTCCTGATGTTCACCGAGAGAGGAGACGTAACAGTAACATGCCGCATTTCGCATTCGGGAGGACCCTAATTCGATTCCCGTCTCCGATCATCCTGACTTCTGTTATCCATGATTTCAAGATTGCTGGGATGGTTTGTTAGTAGATGCCATGGGCTATTCCTCACCCAGTTCCTACAATTTTACTAAGTTGTGTGACAGCGGCGGCTCAAGGATTGTTGCCAAGTAGTGCACAAATTGCAGAGAACTGTATAGTGTTGTGTGCTAGTTGACGCTATTGCCACTGACACGCTGATATGTAGGTGCCGCGTATTACTGACTGCTCACAACACAATAAGTAACCAGTATATAGTCATTGGTACACGGCGGTGCGTTCACACGAATGTACAATTCTCGACAACTTGTGCTCTCCCTGCCAACAGCCCTCGAGCCGCCACTGTTCTGTGTAAACCGGATGTAGAGACGTCCACGAGACGTGTATAGTCTTGCCCAAATATGTAAAAAAAAATGTCATTTCATTATACGGCTAGTAGCTTGTTATTGCAGTTGCAAATCTGCCCCTGAACATTGCCACTGCTATAAGTAGTGTTAACTATAGTCGTTAGACAATTTGTTTCTTATGAAATAACCCCCACTTGGACTTATCTGGGTATTTCCCTGGTGTATATCATAATATGTTCAAGCACACCCGATAGATGGCCAGGAAAAAAATGTGTAGTCCCTCATGAATATATCTCGATAGGTAGAGTTTGTCACGAAAGTATTTTTTAGTCAATTGGTTTCAATGTCTGATGTGTACCTCTGCATCTCTGCCCATGGTCAGTGATTGGATGTTTTAAATCTCACTTGTGTTTGGTTTCTTCTGGCAAATCACAGACGTATGGTGCCACATTTGCCTTACTCTGATTGGTGCAGTCAAATGAGAGACATGTCTGAACAAAGACACGCTGCTAATAACCGTGAAGCAAAGCTGCCGATGTGCAAGTAAGACAGTGAAACAAATTGATGCAAAAATATTTTCACAACAAAATCGTGGCTCTAGTCATAAAATCGTGGCTGTAGCGATAGGTCGTTTCAAGCTAATGTTTGTAAAGGAACAAATGAAATGTAAATGTGTTGTGTAAGTAGTTTCCGGGCCGTCCTTGGTGGTCAGAAAGCCTGCGAGTAGGCACGGACAGCGATCTATGAAACTCAAGTGGGAAATTTGTGAAACTGTCCGTATGGCCCGCGGAGCGCGTTGGCGTTACGCAAGCAAGTGGCTTTCCTGGCCGGCTGAATTGATCACGTCCGCGGTCAGACTGGAACCTGATCACAGGCCGGAAGGTAGGACAGTCGCTATCGTGCGCGACAGTTCCTCGCAAGTCGCCAAGTTATGCTGTGCACTATGGTCGCAGCACTTAATTTATTATTTTATTTTATTTGGTCGTTTTGCGTGCCCTCGAACAGCACAAGGCCTTGGTAGAGGAACACGGGGGGGGGGGGGGGGGGGGGGGGGGGGAGAGGGTAGGAATCGGCCAGGGTCTGTTGAAGGTACCATCCCAGCATTCACCTGGAGTGATTTGGGAAAAACCTGGAAAACCGAAATCAGGATGGCCGAAGTCAAGTTTAGGACCCGGATTCTCCCGAATGCGAGACGCTCGATAGATGCATAAGTACCGATGTAGCCAAGGAAAACTATTATTTCTGTAGGTTGTTCACACAAGAGCTTTTGGTCAGCACTGAAGGGCACTGTTTACTTCAAAGTCTTGGCGTGAGTAAGGGTAAAGACTTACATGGATTGCTTATACCTTCTTTAAGTGACCCGTGGAGAGAGATATGGATTGTTTTTCAGACATACATTGTGACTATTTTTTATTGTAATACAAATTGTTTAGCTGTCATAGTTTTTATATAACGGTATGCCGTATTCCAAATTTACACAACGTGGTTTGATACTAGAAAGGGAAATCAACCGACTTACCGAAATAAAACAATGCACAGTCACAGTCACAAGATATCTATAAAACTGCATTGAATTTGTTTGTATTTAAAAACATTACCGAATTTGAAATAAAAAATTAACACTGCCTAACTTTATTTCTCGACAAAATGTACGCAATTTTAACTAGTCCTACTACAAAAGCATAGCTGTTCATTTTGCAGATACCCAATGAAAAATCCTTGAGAATTGCACTTTAAGGCTTAAAAATATTTGTGATTGCACAGTACTTTTGTGTGCATAATGCTAGACTTTTCTATTTTCAATCAGAAATAACCATACTGTAATCTTTAAAAAAAATAATAAAATATATTTACGTTACAAAAAAAGGCAGTTTTTTGTGTGCCAGTGCCGACTCAACTAGGGTTTGTGGGACAATTAGATGTGCAACGTATAATTTGCATTCTATAAACATGATATGGTAACACTTAAGCTTATGACACAAAAATTTACTAAAACACAATTTTAAAAGAATGTTATCATTTATGCTTTTATTTTTGCATCACAAATGAAGAATCAACTGAGGTACTGACACTATATCTGAATAGAAACATTACACTGTACGATTCTGTGCGTATTTTTGTTCTTAATTGTTGCCAGGTGTTGCGTGGTTTTCATTAAATAGTGAGAAATAATTACGACATTTAATTTTATGTCTTCTTGTGTCATAATTCTTCTTTACGCCTTCGTGTTTCATAATTGTGCTTTACTTATTCAGATGTAATAAGCTAAGTACTGTTGTCATATTTTCGAACAATTATTACTAGTTTTGAATCAGGAAATAATTAAGTATTCAGTAAGATAAGCTATTAAACTAGTGCAGTTTTGAACATAATACTTATTTTTTTTTAATATCTGCAAATGGGTTTATTCCATTGTCCTTACATCAAAGACAGTTTTTTTCTACAGGCTAATAAAATTTAAATCATATAGAATTTCACTAAATTAGAATCGATGTGTATTATATATTTGTTCGGTGAAGCAATACTAGTTAGTTTAAAATCTTGCATAACGTATAATTTTAAGACACCACAAAAAACCCCATGCAATATAAAACATTAATATGCGTGTGTCAGGGAAGAGGTAATGGGGAGAAAGTCTTAGTTAATAGGGCTTAGAGTGTGACAGTAGAGGTCGCTTTGTATCACTGAAAAGTTTTATATTTAGGATGTTTGGAGAAATTAGTACATCAATTTGACCATTAAAAATAATACATTTAATCGAACTATAAACATTTTGTACTTTTCTACAAACGATCCAAAAATAAACGTTTTATGTGACACAAATTAATCCCGAACTGTTACAGGATAACTCCGGAATGCGGTAATATTTTATGTTCAGGCTGTCCGCTCCCCTTCCCTGTTCAATTTGTTTTCTTTGCAAATTTTGTAAAATATATATTAGTATTTTATATTATCCCATTCCTGTACCATTTAAGGGCATACATAATTTTACTTAACACATTTTTAAAAAATTCTTTCAAGACGAGGTTAAATAAAACGAAACGCGTTTCCTCGTGCGTGTTTGGGAATGTAATGGTACTACATATAACGCCGATAATTTTCTCTCTTTTTCCCCAGCAGTATGTAAAAGATGTGACACCAAATTGCTACCTGCGGATGATCATACCTGCGGTCAATAATAGAACGTCTAGTGACGTGGCGTGTGCGTAATGACGCAGGGCGGATACTAGGAGGAAACGTGACACAGAAAGGAAAGGAACCTCGGGCGGAAGACGCTGGACAGCGACATCCGTGCAGGGGGTGGTATAACGCTTCCCCTGACAACGCCAGTAGTTGGCGGTCGTTGCCTTGACCGCGATATGGTCCATCGCGCACATCCACGTAACCCCCCCCCCCGCCCGTAACCCCCGGGGCTTCTTCATTACCCGGGGACACGAATCCAATCTCTTCTGCGTGGTGATCCGTCCTCGCTATCTGGAGGAGGCGTGTCTTGAATTATTGCCGCTGCCGCCCGGGCCGAAATGTCGAAACGCAGCCGGGCGCGCAAAGTGGCGTGCGTGCGTGCGCGTATATAAATTGTGCGGCTTATTAACGTTATGCGTCAGGGGAGTGGAGGGGGGTTGCTATCGGAGAGACGGCTTATAAACTAGCTCGGAGCATCTCAAATCGCGGTAGGATATCCCCCGTGATAAATTGACGGAAACCTGTTCGTGTTGTTTCTGCGTCGGAGGAGGACTCGAGTCGCGGGTATCTCTGAACGCCGGAGAGTGTGCCGCTCTCCACTGCTCAGGCTTTCAAGCGAGGTCACCAAATTATGGGCATACCACGACGCTCCAGGTTTGAATCTGGAGGGAAATAGTCGGTACGTGTGTAGATTTTATGATATGGTATTTTTAGAGTGTAATGTGTAGAGGATCGTGCTCGTGTGTATGTTCTAGGTCAGGTTGGACCGAGCGATGTGGCGCAACGGCAACACGTTGGCCTCGCATTCGGGAGGATCTGGGTTCGATACCCAACTCCGGCCATTCTGAATTCGGTTTTCCATGGTTACCCGAAATCACTTCATTCGAATGCTGGGATTTCTTAACAAAGGCCATGGCCGATTCCTATCCCAGCTCCTGTCATTGTACCAAGTTGTGTCACCGTCTATAATGACCTCGCTGTCGACGAGACGTACCGTAACATATTAGTTTTGGGGTTTTCTGGTAAATAAACAGATAATCTGAGCCGAGTATTTGAAATAATTCCTTTTATCCTTATAGCTAATGCTTGAAACTTTCGTCATTACATAACATAAAAACCAAAATTTTTAGTTGTCAAAGTTACCCCGCTAGGTCAAAGTAACCCCGATTTACGGTAAACCCCACTTACCCACCTACCTAGGTCAGGTTGAACGCCAAGATTCCAGTACTATTTATGCCAAGTAGTTTATCAAGACTATATCCTATGTCTTGTCAAAGATAAAATTATAGAACAACTTGAATAAATGTTATGGCTCAAAAACAAAAATACAAGAAAATTATCTGACGCGCCCCTTAAGATGTCTTAATTGAAGGCCCGCCGTCTTCCAGAAGTGCGTAAGAGTATGAACGAACTGGTCTGCTTCCAACAGTAGTTACGAGTGCTGCCTACCGCAGAGCCTTGGCGAGACCTAAGATAGGGAAATACATGTTCAATTATATTGCAAGCGGTTCAGCCATGTTATGGCTTCCGCTCAGAAACAATTTCCTGCGGTGATAAGGGGGAAATAAAAGAACAGGTATCTTAGAGATATTGTTTGCAATTAAAATAAATATTTGTTTATAGTTTCAGGGTATTAAATATAACTATCCTAAAACATCCTATAACTATGTGGACCGCACCGAGATGAGCAAAAAATTTCAATGGTTGCACAAGTGTAGGCTCTACTGATGACTAGCTCTAGGCATTGAAATTTAACTTGTAAGTCCTTATCATTGATCTAGCCAAGACTCTAGGGTAGGACGCGCCCTGAAAGACTTGGACCAGAGTTTTCTACATTTTTTAAGGTGATTATATTTTAAAAATATAAATGGGAGCCGATGTCGTGAAATCGCTGTGTAATTCTGTTTATAACTGGTTTTACTACGTGCTCTGATTTGAGACAAAATACAGCATGATGGTAGTTAATTAGTAATTAACTGAATTTCCTTTTAATTAATAAATTAGCTTAAATATTTATATAATTTGTCTCGAAAAATTCATTAAGTAGCGAAACCAATTTGCTAAAAGAAGTTGCAGAACAATTTAACGGTATTGGCTATTGTCTGGATATAAAAAGATAATTCTCTCGAAAACTGAGAAATTGGGGCCCATGCCCTTAAAAACAAGCGAGGTGTTTTTTTCACATTGTTTCAAATACTCTAAATTTTTAGCGGATTGGTTTAGAAAATTTCAAAACTAAGAACAAGCATACGATGCATAATTCGTTCGAAAAAAAATCTTTTGTTTGATTTTGGCTTATTTCCATAAAAAAAATTTGGTGACTAAGTACAAATTATGGTAGATTTATGACAAAATAATGAAGGGAATTTTCGAAATGAAAATTATGTTGGTTTAAAAAAAAAACCTTTTTTGAAAATAAGTGTAAAACTACGTGACGTAGATTTAACCTCCGAGGAGGGTGTATAAGGTATATGAGCGAGCATCTCGCGGTGCGGCCAAGGTCGTTGTGAAACCAGCACTCAGTGTCTGCGGTCTGGCCTCGTGGCCTGTGACGTGCGGCAGTACGCGAATATACGCAGCGTCATCGTACAAGAGGCGCGATGTTCTCCCCGGGCCGTGTGGTCTTCCCGGGAGAAGTTGTTCCTGTGCTCAGCACTTCACTATAGCATCAGCTTGCACAACTGTAAATTCCCAAGGAGGGCCAAACACAACATAATTGCTGTTCTAATTTATATTGTTGAGGTACAGCGGTCACCAATGGTTAGAGACCGCAAAAATTCGCGGGTTCACTAACCTGTAGGCTAGCCTGTAAGAACATTTGTGAAATCGTGCAGAGAGCAGCTGTTTATTAACTACTCACTGCCACAGTTAAATGGGTCTGTATCCAGCTACAGTTATAGTATTGGCTCAGCTACTTCCAGGAAGTGTCTAGTAAGTTAACGACCAATATTATAAACGTGATACTGACCTATAGTTGCTGGAACTCTTGCTTGCGCCTGAAAGAAAACGCGAATTTTTCAGGTCTCTACCAATGGTTAGAGCCCCGGAAATTTCGCGGATTCAACTGAGGAGAGGTTGGATTGCTAAGTCATGTACATGTTGGAAACTATTTCGATCGGGTCATTGTTTATTAAACGTGACCTTGCGGACTCCGAACCAATGGCGGACATGCGTAAAAACGCTCACGGACTCCTGCGCTACATCGTCAAATGTTCAAAAATGCTCACTCACTGGAGCAGCAGCCAATGAACAAATATAGCTTACGACAGTGCACACAGGACTGTGGAGTCTAGCCTGCTGGGCGTTGAACCCGCGAAATATCCGGGCCTCTACCAATGGTGTATCGTGGCCATGTTCCAAAGAATGCAGTATAAGTAGAGGTGATGGTACATCGCGAAAATAGTTTGTACCAACATATCCTTGAAGACACTGTAGTTTCTTGCAACATGTATTATTCGGTGTTATATAGGGACCCCTTATTTTCGCGAAAAAAAAATTTTCCTCTGCTTCATAATCACTTATTGGACGTCTTAGCTCTGACGTGTCTTGGTGTTTTACTGGCAAATCTCAGACTTGTGAAGTTATAGTATCGGTATTGTGATTGGTAGTGTCAAATGAGAGACATCACTTCACAAAGACACGCTGCCAATAACCATGAAGTATAACTATATATGTGCACGTAAGTCGCTGAAACAAAGTGGGGCAAAATTCTTTTCGTGAAAATCAGGGGTCCTAGTGATATACCCCTGAAACAGTGTAGCTGTCCGCAAACCAATAACAGGCATCAAATATTACAATACCGGAGTTCTTGTCGGCTCAGTGAAATAAGGTAACAGCTCCAAGTACAAGCTAAAGAAAGTAATCTTCTGGTAAGCTGAACGTGTGTTGAAATCCAGCAAACAGTCAAGTTTTCCCGCCATATACCATCATTAGAGATGATGGTTTATCGCGGGAAAACTTGACTATTTGCTAGGTTTCAACGTACATTTAGCTTATGAAAATATTACTGGTTTTTGCTTGTCCGTAGAGCTGTTGCCCTATTTGACTAATCCAATAAGAATCCCGCTATTGTAATATTTTATGCCTATTATTGGTCTGCAGACAGATATGTTCTGTCAGACGTATAACACCGAATCATATATGTCGCAAGAAACCACAGTGTTTTCAAGGGTATGTTGGCACAAACATTTTTCGCGATATACCGTCATCTCTAACCATCATCTCTAAGTATAAGCTCCGACTATACGCTCTCAGTCCGTGGACTCAATGTGCCTACCTGTCATATACAATAAACATGTGTTGTATAGAACAAAGTATATTATTAGAGAATAAACTCCTCGCCTCTTATACGCTACTGGAAGAAAGAGTGTACTTGCTCCTGCATGTCTAATGGCTCTGACTACTCCGTGTTGAGTATAGTCATTGCTAATGCCACGATACGCCACTGATGGTCACCATCTTGGATAGTAAGAGTTTGGCGTCCATGAAATTACTTCAAATTACGTATTATAATAATAAAACTAAGAACGTGTACAATTAATGTATGTGAACAGATATATTGTTTTAAGGGTGGCAAAAATGCATAATTTTACATTTACCAGACATAGGAAACGTTATTATTTTTTACTGTTTACACTAGTTTGAAGCCTGTCTTGAGCTGGAAGTTACTCCTCCCGAAAAATTACCGGTCTTGTTCTTACAGTGGATGGTTAGATAAATACACGGGATTTGCGGGAAAAGATTTTTGCCCCAGTTTGTTTCAATGCCTTACGTGCACATCTGCAGCTGTGCTTCATGGTTATTGGCAGCGTGTCTATGTGTAGAGATATCACGGTTTTATCATAGACGTGTGGCGTCGCTGTAACCTAGTCCTGATTGGCATGATACAATAAAGCCTGCCGCACACGGTACAATATTCCTTACAATATTGTATACTAGGAGTCGTACTTGCTCGGCTACTAGCTTCTCTAGCCTGCTACTAGCAGCCCTGCGAACTCAGGTACTGGATTTGCCTAATTGCCGGCGTCCAATTTTTGATGCGAGCTACACTACAATATTTAAGGAGCGGCCAATCAGAATTCATCAAAACAACAACACTAGAACTTTTGGCGCGCGCGAGTATTGATAAACATAAACATGGAGGGAAATAATTGTACGAAAGAGCAGTTACGAGTGTTAATAAATGCTTATAGAGAAGAGACTTGTTTGTATGTGGTGAAAAGTATTAACTACCACAGTAAAAATCTTCGTAATGAAGCTTATTTTGAATTTGCTCTGAACACAATTATTTAGGTATAGCCAGTATCGTGGGCAGCGAAAACTTGTATCGTACCTAGTACATCGGCTTGTAAAAGAAACTTGTAAAGAATCCAGTACACGAATTTGTAAGAAAAATTGTACCGTGTGCACACAGCTTTATATAAGTCTTTGCGCAGACAATAATCTGCCAATAACCATGAAGAAGCCGATCTGCAGCTGTGCATGTAAGACATTGAAAACAAGGTGCATAAGTCTTTTCAGCAAACATCAGTGGCTGTTACAAATGTAGCCAAGTCAGGTGCTTGTCACAAGCATCACTATGCACGACCGCAGAGGACGTGGTTGTTAAACTGACGAGGGCAATTCACGAGGCGATGCCACTATGGAGGACAGACTACCGTGCTCGCCTTGAAGTAGAGATACGACGGCTTCATCCTCTGTAGAGGCCATGACGTGAGTGAGACCATTCTCCGCGACCTATCAAGACGTCGAGTGTGGGACATTTACAAGCAGTCAACTAAGCTGTCTGCCAGGTGATATTCATGACATCAGTTGAGACGAACTGTTCCATACAATTATGTTATATTATTTTATGAGTGACAGTTGAGGTCTTTGATTTTAAGAGCACTCAGAATTTTTCACTCAATTGTGCCAAAATATTGTACAAGTCCCACATAATAGGTAGAAACCTTACATAATCTCCGGATTGAAAACTAGTGGGTTTTGCTCTTTGGTGATTATATTAAATACAATGTTTAAGTGTGGAAACAATCTCAGAGATATAAACAATTTGTGTACGCGAATTGCTGCCGAATGCCTTACTATTATAACGGCTATATGTTAGTGAAACAAATTCTGCGGAACATAAATGATCGCCTAAAGATGTGTTTCTATGATTTAGGCAACCACTTTGAACGGTTTTTATAGTCTTCCTGCGACACACGTCATGTAAATGGTTCGTTTGATTCGGGACTTTATGGCCATCCTTTATATGCCACCATCATTAAACTTATCTTTAGTGATATGCCCTCTCTTGATTGTTTAACAGGTTTCTAATGCAGTTGCCTCCAAATACTTTGATCCGGTTTCAGTATCCGGGAATTTATTATTTTGTTTTCGTTCCGAACACTGGTGAACTTGTACAAATTATTTCTGACGATATTTTGTCAAGTTAAAGAAGGTTTAAATCCTATAGATTTTTAACAGTTACAGTTTTGAGCAGAAGTTAACTGCTTACGTAACTTATAATGTAAAAAATAACTCACATAAAGCGAATCATGATACCACGCGGTGTTTAAGGAAATTTCAAATATCACTCCTGAAAAGGTTTCAGCATTAAAGATGTCACGAAAATTACGAAAATTAACTCTTCATTTATATTTGGTTTGAAAACGCAATTAATATATTTAATTAACTATATGATGGTGTCTATATACGCTGTAAATTATCTTATTTCTTCTTGTGAATCAGTTTTTACCACTGATATTATAGAGTTGATGATTTTTGGTGAAAAAATCTCTGCCCCACTTTGTTTCATTGCTTTACATGGACATCTGCAGCTCTGCTTCATGGTCAGTGATTAGATGTTTCAAGCTTCATGTGTCTTGAGGTTCTACCCACAAATCACAGACGTATAGCCACGAAATAACTTTACTCTGATTGGCAAAGTCAGATGAGATATGACTTGGCGCAAAGACAAGCTGCCAATGATTGTGAAGCAGAGTTGCAGATGTGCACGTAAGATTGAAACAAGTGCGGCAGAAATATTTTCACCAAAAATCATCGGCCCTACTGATATATTCTAAAAACAATGCAACTGTGAAATTAATGATACATTGTGTAATAACTATAGAACAATTTTGACCAGAAAGTCATCATAAATAGTATCTACAAGTTTGACACTTAGAAGGTAAAGTTATAGAATAATTGCTTTTAGTTTCTTGCAGAACAGCCCTAAACATACAGGCTTACCAAAAAATAGCAGCAAGAAAAGTTTGCTAACTCATTCCAAGACCAGCAAAACTCCAAACACGCGCACTTCTGCTACTCGTAGATTGACGGATATGTAGAAACAAGCAAAATTCGCTTAGAATTTATTGGTTTGTAGAATTCTAATTGTTAACTTCCATTGCAATAAACATTTTAAAATCTCAAGTCAAATTCGTGTTATTAGTTGGTGACAGACTATATTTCACTGTGCTGTACATACCAGAGTATACAACCTGTCATTCCATTAGCCACGAGTCTCTTGTGATGTCAGTTACGTGTGTGACCACGTTACTCTACTACAATATTGTGTACCGGTTTCATATTTCCGTGTTTGACGCGCGGTGACAGCGGAATGATAAGAGCCAGAACACCACTCTCGACAATAGGCATATGGCCTCTATTCACAGCGCGCTAAACTGGCGTGCAATGTTTTCGTGGAACTCTTTTTCCTTTGGGACTTAAAATTTTATATTTTCCTTAGTATGAAGTAAAGACCAATGCACGAACTTCATGTTTGAATTAAGGATTCAGGTCGTATTTTCGGAGTTTTGGTAGTCTAAAAAAAAGTCGTAGCCATTTCCAGAGTCCCCGAAATCATGTTTCTAACAAGCATAATGAATTTTCAAAAAGGGGCATCTGTAGTTTAATGTGGGTGTTCTTTTGGTAGATATCAACGATAAGTAGAGGTACGTCAATTTCGCAAATACATTCCAGGTTAGGTTGAACGCCAAAATATATACTTCATAATCACGTGTGTGATTATCTGGCGGCTGTCACGAAACGCATTTGACTACTGCAAGCCAGTAGTAAATAAGGAAATGATTCATAGAGCTATCGCTTGTAATGTTGTGAGCAATCTAGGATACTGCTAGATGAATTCGCGAAATTGACGTACGTCTAACGATAAGAATAAGCTCAGCGGTTTCGCGTAAAAACGTTTTCGAGTGACACGCCACAACGCCGTCCAGCGACTAAGTACACAGTCCTCTTAACTATTGGTCAGTAGCACTCTCCGCGGTACGCCACGTCATTGTCGGCCAATGGGAGACGTCGAACGAGCCTACAGCCGCTTGGAGTCTAGCCTGGTGGCAGAAAGTAACGCGAATCTTGCATGTCCTTACTAATATATAAAGCCACGGTTTTATGTAGAAAAATTTGTTGCGCCGTATTGTTTTAATGCCTAATGTGCACATGTACATCTCTACTTCAAGTTCAGTGAGCTCTCAGATCTTGAGGCCCTATCCGCAAATTATAGATAGGGACCCCAGTTCTTCGCGAAAAGAATTATGCTTCTCTTTGTTTCGGTGCCGTACATGCACATCTGCAGTTCTGCTTCGTGGTCAGTGATTGGTTAATTTAACTGTCACGAGTCTTGAGATTCTACTGGCAAATCACAGACGTGTGGTGTTGCAGGAACGGTATTGTAATTGGCTCAGTTAAATGAGATACGGCTCTTCACATAGACACGCTGCCAATAACCATGAAGCAAGATTGCAGATGTGCACGTAAGGCACTGAAACAAAGTGGGGCAAAATTCGTTTTCGCGAAAAACAGAGGTCTCTACTTATCAGACCTTTGGTGTCGCAGTAACTTATTCTGATTGTCACAGTCAGATAGATGAGCCACGCCTCTGCACAAAGTTACGCTGCCAGTGAACATAAAGCGTAGAGCTGCATATGTTCATATTGAAACAAGTTAGTGAATAAATTGTTTCACTGAAATCAGGGGTTCTTGTGGTCCAACATACAGGTCTTTCAACTGGCTTTATTTCCTGGTCCTTATTATCACTACACTTCTTAGGTTATTTGAAGTAGGAAGAAAAGGTTGCATCGTCAACTTTAGTGGCCGTTATTTTCGTGACGGTTTGAATAATTCAGAGTATCTTATTATAGTATGCAGTTAAATTGTCTAATTTTTTAAAATCAGTCTCTAGTGAGCGTATTGAAAAGATTTTGGTCATGGTTTAAACGTCTGCTTACTTGAGACCACATTGTGTTACAAGTTTTTTGCCTGGAAGGGGGAAGATAAATAAGCCAGAGATGGAAGGTAACAAGAGTTTATTAGAATACAGAACAAGGAAATACAGCAATACAGAAATAGAGGCGAGTGGAATGGTTAGGGTAAGGCGAGACAGGAGATAGGTAAAGGATCGCTCTCCTTCCCTAAACCAACAGGAACTCACCGCTAGTGC